>JAFVLL020018578.1:0-69597 GCA_021397915.2 Tor tambroides | reverse complement strand
TGCATGCATTAAAAAGGCTTTCAAAGTCTGAATCTGTGCCATTCTGTAATAACAAATTTAATCAAAATCATTCATTATATTATATTTTTACTGCATTATATTATATATTGTATTATAATTTATATCATGTTATATTTCATTTATTATATTGTTATTGTATTGTTACATATTGCATCACTTTGCACTGCTGTAATTTTTTGAAATATGGTTTAAACATGTTTATCATGCTTTGTATATTAATGTATCATATATTGAATCCATACAATGTAACTACATGTATTAAACTCATTCAAATATTAGTTCAAATATTAGTACTTTTAAGAGTATTTATTCTTTTAAAAGACATTTCTTAGATTCCTTGACCTGAATACATAAAATGTTTTAATAGAAGTTCACAGTCTTGTACTCATGTTTGTGAGGACTATGAAGGCTGTAAAGTTAAAGGAGAAGATTTGATCAAAAGTAGGTCAGCAGAACTGGGGTGTATTGTGACACTTTTGCGCGATGTTTTAACAACACTTTGACCACTACTTGTCTACAGCTATAGCATATATTAGAAGAAATGTGTTGCACGCTGGGTAGCTACACCAGATCCTGAGTTTTTTGACTAGTTACATCTCAAAGGCATCAAATGTTGAGGACTGCATTGCTTGAAATAGAGAGCTTTGAAAATAGTTGCATTTGTTTCTGAGAAATGTTATAGAAATTTTAAGGTATTGTTTTTAGATGTGCAAGCAGACACAAATACAGTTAAAAGCGAAATTATTCAGCAGAGAATTTAAGATTGCACTCCAGTGGATCATTTTATAATGTGCCACATACAAAAGTGTTGCGTATACACTTTGTCATGGTCTCTGAAGAGGCTCCTGTGATTTGAATGGTGAGGCTATTTTGAGAATGCATTTTTATTAAACTGAATGGGAGAGTCTTGTTCAAGGTCTCATTCTCAAAGAACACTTTACAGACCTCTTTAAATCTTGGAAATAATAGTTAGGAATGATTGTTTTGCTATCAATCTTAAAATGTTCTGATTGTCGCATCTCAGCTCTGTGTGTCAGTGTTACAGCTTGACTTGACTTCCTCTCCTTGTCGAAGAGACAGTTTCCTGTTGCCTCCATGTCTAGACATTAAAAAATCTTGTTTTTTTGATCACGCTATTTAGATGTTGAGCGTTTATCTTCCTGGTTTTAAGAGGAACTAAATTAAGATATGTGTGCCTCAAGAAATGTGTGTGCATTTTAATATGTTTTTTATGTGTTGCTATTATTTTTGTTATTGCATTACTGGTGTTTCTTGGTCATTTGCATGTTTGTAGAGCAGTTTTTTGTTTTTTTTTATGTAGAAGGGCCAGATGCCTGGTAAGCTTTGAGATTTGCATGAAGCAGTGCCAGCATCAAACTCAAAGAATTTATCATTTGCTGTTTATTACAAACCCACATCAAAATGATTTCTAAATCTGATGCTTATATGTCTTTCATTTATGGCTAGTTGTGTTAGAATGAAATATAAGCAAACTTTCTCTACTGAAACTTACAGTACAAAGCGTACATGGCAGATAAGGATTAAAAGCAGTAATAATTAATACATTAAAATTCAAAGTATATTCCACAGTTTTACTTATAAGAGATAAGTAAACGAAGACTGTTTGTTGCATGAGACAGAAACTTGTGATCCATTAGAAGTTTGAAAGACAATTTGTCAAGAAGAATGATGCTTTTATATAACGACATTATACTTTTATGGTTACATTTTTATAAAAACTTAAAAAAAAAAAATTCTTTAAATAGGAGTGTCATAATTTTGTAGCTTATCTATGTAGTGGTTATAGCCATGGGTTAATTGCCTAATTATCAAACTAATTAAATTATTTTAAAGCAGTCTATTGATAAATTGCCAGCTGTCGAGGCAAGGCACTTTTGTAATTTGTCAGAAAAATTAGGTCACATAAACTGAATGCCTTTTTTTTGTTTTAGACATTTGTCATGTCTAGGGATTCTCACATTTGAGACAAATTCGTTGAGCAACTAAACTGAAAAATAGTGCATACCATGAAATTGAGTCATTTTCACTACATTAATATGGAAAAGTCTAAAAAAAAAACTAACATGATTGCCTTGCATTGAACATCGTTGTGGCATTATTGCTGTGTTTTGCTTTCGTCATACAGAAACCCACCATCCAATGCCAAGATGCTTCACCCGGCTTGGTTTGTGGTTTTAAACAACCTAGACATTAGTAATTGACATTCACTCTTTAGTGAACGGAATGCACCAGTGTTTTATTTAAGCATGGGAAGAATTAATTTTGAGTCCTCAATCGTTTGCTGTTAAGTTTTTTTTTTTTAATAAGGCACTGTACTATTTGTCATTTGCACACTTTATCAGAAACCATAGCTTTTTCTTTTTTTAAGCTTGAAACCAATAGCATAAGTGAAGACATAATAAATGTATTATATTATGCTAATTATATTAGTTGTATATAATATAGTAGAATAATCAAACAGTCAGCCAGTCATTATTGAAATACAAACCCAGTCAGGTTGAAACCAGACCCTCTGCTTTGTGTCAAAGTCCTAATCGCCCTGTTGTTGTTTAGTGACTGAATGATTGTAAGCTAGTTCTTACTTAAGCTTTTGTGTCACACAATATTGCTAAAATATTTTTTATAATAAGTTACAGCAGCTCCTTCTTCCTTCACATCAATTGAGCTGATTTTTTGAGGCAACGTAACTGTTATCATGATGCCCCATCTGGAAGATTAGAGAGCCGATGGTGTTATGGGCTGTTTAAGGTCAGGATGCACATCATTCTTTTCTAGCAAACCATGGTGACATATTTAAAGAATAGAATTTGCAAGAGCATGCCATACATGATAGAAAACCAGTCTTATAAGTTTACAGAATATAAAAACTTGTGACGTCAACCGTAGTTATAATTAAACCCTGTGGTTACCTGTTTGCCCAACATTTAGTTTAATAGTTAATTTAATACTCAACAATGAGATGTAAGATACTACCTAGGTGTGGTGCCAAAAATGTGCCAAAGCTAAAATCATTGAAGTGGAATCGCTGACCTACTTTCACACACTTTTGTCACGTTTCTTGCACAAAGTTTGACGTAAATAAATTGAGTTTAGACATGTTTCTCATGCAGCTCTATGGAAACAGTGCAAAGCATCATGAATAATTACCTCACCTTGTGATAACTTTTCTCTGTGATGACAAGTAGTGCTTGCATCGACTGTTTTTCCAAGTTATTTAGACGGATAATCTAGTAAATTATTCAGGCATTTTGCAATTTATGGGTGTGTGTTGCTTTTAATGACATTTAAATAGTATAATTACACTTAAAATGCATTTGTTTTGAGAAGTAGGTACGGTTAAGGTGTTGAGTGAGGTGTTCTTTTTGAGGTTGAATACATTGAAAATAATTGTACTGTACGTATGCGTGTGTGTGTGTAGTGTTTTTGAACAGTAAGAGTTTGTTTTTAAAGAAGTCTCTTCTGCTCACCAAGCCTGCATTTATTTGATCCAAAGTACAGCAAAAACAGTCAAATTAATTTTGAAATATTTTTACTATTTAAAATAACTGTTTTCTATTTGAATATATTTTAAAATGTAATTTATTCCTGTGATTTCAAAGCTGAATTTTCAGCATCATTACTCTAATCTTCAATGTCACATGATCCTTTAGAAATCATTCTGATTTGCTGCTCAAAAAACATTTATTATTGTTGATTTTTTTTATTTTTATTTTTTTTTTATGCATTTGAATGATCCATCCTGGAAAATGAATAGTGAGTCAGTGAAATGGCCTTTCTCTTGTGCAAATGATGTCATAGTCGTCATGAGCGCTAGTATCCGAATGCAGGTCAGTGAAGTCCAGGTAATATCATGAGCCAGTGAAAGACAGCTCTTCACTGTTGGGTGCGGCCTTCCTATCGGCCTCATAAAACCAAATAATCCCGCCGCAGATCTTCACTCCAGCACACAGGATTAAAAATCAGGTTGTTGCCGATCTGTTAACGACTATTTAGGTCACAAGGCCTGCGGAGCACTGTTAAATATAGGAGTCAGGGGCACAAGCTGTGTTTGGCCTGGACTGTTCCATTGTCGCCTGAACCTGATGGCACTGTAACAACACACACACACGCAGAGTACATGCACGTGTACACATGGCCAGTCTGAGGAGGACATGCAGATGCAGTTCAGGGCCTGATGAGGTGGAGCGTGTCTGTTGATCTTAGAGGCTTAAAGCAACAGGTGAAGCAGGCGGGAAAACAGACTGCCCCGTTAAAGCCTCTTCATGAATAAGTTGCTCTGCTCGCAGGGAGTTTGTGAATGGATTATGGTGGTCAATGGCTCAGAAAAGTAATATTGCAGTTATTGCAACAAATAGTATGATTCTGTTTTGAACTGCAATATGATAAACAGCATGTGAGGTGTGAAGAGCTTTGTTTTATTTTTTGCATTCACTTTGTAGTTTTACACTTAGTATGGACTAGTTGTTATTTCAGTAATAATAATAATAATACAATTCTTTATTTTCATTTATTATTGTTGAAATAATAATATTATTGTGTTGTTTAATTTTTAATTTTTTTTATTTTTTTGCATTCACAGTGTATTCGTAATCGCATTGTAGCTTTACTTCAGCATGAACTAGTAGTTCTTATTTCAATCAATAATAATCATAATAATAATTTAATCAATAATACAGTTTTCTGATTTCATGGAAATAATTTTTCTTTTTCAATGCTATTATTATTGAAATAAAATAATAATGAAATATGTGAAGAGTTATTTTTTTTATTTATTTGCATTTACTTTGTAGGTTTACTTCAGCATGGGCTAATTGTTGATATTATTTCAGTAATAAGTATTATTATTATTATTATTATTATTATTATTTATATTTTAATCAATAATGACATTTTCATATTATGAACTTTTTTTTAAAAAAATTATTTTATTTATTTATTTATTTTTAATGTTGTTCTCCAGCTGTATTATTTGATTTATATAATAAGTTGGGAAAAAATATGTGGAAGTGCACAAATAAGAAAATAAAGAGAAACTGGAGCACTTTATGTTCACAATGCATTTTATTATGGAACCACGTATTTTAATAAACACGCTAAGGCTTTTTGATTTTATTTTGATTAATAGAAACCAAAACTGAAATTGAATTGACAATATTTCTTCCATCAGAGTCCTTTGCCTTCATTTGCAACAATAACTAAATGCTGTGCAGTGATTTTTGCCAAACCCCAGAAGCTAAAGCTGTCTTAACTCACCAGATGCATGATCTTAGTGTTTGACAGTGGTGTTCTGTCCTCAGTAATGGAGACTGGATATTATGTAAATAGAAATATATACACTGCTATAAAGGCTTCTCGTTTTAAAGCTTTGTTTGTACAGGAAGCCAAAGACCGTATATTAAAACGAAGTCACGTATTCCTTTTTGTCTGAATGGGCGTATAGATGTGCATAAAGGAAAGAGTGATGCAAGTTTTTGTGGAGGTGAAGTAGGTTTTCTGTATTGTGTTCACGGTCACCCAGCCTCAATGTGGCAAGTAGTTCTCTGTGAATGTTTCTTTCCAAGAACCAGGTGTAAACTGGGTTTCTGGGTTTTAAGATTACACTTTTAAGACAAGATAAAAAAATGTTTATTATCACCACACAGACAAAAAGTATCACTCCGAATTCACACAGAAATCTTGATTGTTTGTGCGCCGATTACAGATGGTCTGATTCTTTAGATGTCTGTTACGAAATCTATTCCACAGTGCCCTGGTTCCAATATGTAGCACGTAGGTGTGTTTTGGCATGTTTCTTTTTGTAACTTTACTATAATAAATCCCTCCCACCATTGGCAGGAGATGCATTAGAGGAAGAACCCCAGGGCCTCTCTGTCTCTCTGTCTGGTTTGATGACCCCCACCTCAGCCACCGGCATGGCCTCAGGCATGGAGCTGCCCAGGAAACGGAAAGGCAGCATGGACAACCCGTGAGTAGATTTATATGTTTACATATTTGCATTCATCTCTAGTAGAGGCTGGCGGTTTGACAAAATTTGACAGTATTTGCATGTACCACAATATTGTATTTTTGCACTAATAAGAAATTAAAGATAGAATGGTTTATATATTAAACAAAAATGTGGCAATGCCTATTTTTAAATAATCTAATTATTTAAATACTTAAATCTTATCTTAAATAATAAAACAATTTTTGAAAATTATTATAAAAAATGATTTAAATGTTATTTACATTTATTTGTTCAAGTGTTTTTTTTTGTTTTTTTTTGTGTGTATGTTATATCAATACTGTTATTTGCCAAACACAAGCAAGCATTCAATTATTAAAAGCTGACACTAAAGACATTTATAATGTTGCAAAATATTTATATTTCAAATAAATACCATTCTTTGAACTTTTCATCAAAGAATCCTGTAAAAATGTATTGTGGCTTTCACAAAAATATATTAAGCATAAGAAGAAACTATTATTGAGCTGATATGCAAATCAGCATATTAGAATGATTTCTGAAGGATAAAAATATATTAAAATAGAAAACACTCCTTTTAAATTGTAAGAATATTTCACAATTACTGTTTCTACTGTAATAAATGCAGCTTTTGAATAGTAGTGTAATTGTTTTTTTATTACTATCTCAAATCTCATTGGTTTATTTTCTCTTCATATCAACGTCAAAGCATGAATAAAAATAGTAGTTCTGTACTATTAGTTCTGCCTTTTCATGCTGTCTGGATAAGTCACATTGAACACAGGTTTAATCCTTATTGATGTGATGAGTCACTAAGTTGTTGTACAACAGCCGTATATATTTACCTATCTTTGCCTCTTTGATTTTTGCATTACTCCATCTATCTTTGTGATTAAAGTAAAGTCCTTCCCACATAAATGTCTATATTCGCTACATATCCTTATACCGCCCAGCCCTAGTGTCTTGAAAAAGTATGTGCGTGGGTGTTAGAGTGTTAATATAACGCATTAATATTCGATATTGGGATTTTATAGCTGATGACTAATATCCTCTTGTTTGGCCTGTTAGCCCCTGTCCTGCTTTTCTGAATGAGTGGAAATGCATTGGGAAAGGAAGTGCGTGGTCTGTGTTTAGCGTCCTCTTAGAATCACGGAAGCATTTCATGAGTCACTTTAATCATCTCACCACTTTGTTTCCAGGGAAACAAAATCTGCATCAAATCTAGAGGAGGATATGGAGGGCGATCAGGGAAGGTACTAAGCTCATTACGATACTCAGTATGGCTCACCTTGATCTATGATTTTATCCATTACTTTTAACACCTGTCTTTTATGTTTTTTTTTTTAGATTGGAAGGAGACGACCAGCACTTAAAAATTAAGTGTGTCAGGTACTTATTGTCACTAAAATTAATTAATTAATTAATTTTCCTCCTTTATTTGCTACCTTTTTTTTAAAAAAAAATTATTTTATATTTATGTAGTTTTTATATATTTAGTTGTTAAATTTGCAGTTTCCACTGTTATTGAAACTCAAAACTAGAAAAATTTGTTGTTAAGTGACGTTATATTTCAGCTCAGTAGAGTACATTGGTACTTACAATGTAAATTTCATCTTGTAGAGAACCTCATAGTCAGATTGAGAAACGACGGCGAGATAAAATGAATAATTTGATTGACGAGTTGGCAGCGATGATTCCCACCTGTAACCCCATGTCCCGCAAGCTTGACAAACTCACTGTGTTACGAATGGCTGTCCAGCACCTCAAATCACTCAAAGGTACCTAAACATTTCTCAGATGTCTGTTTTTATGTAGCCTAGCATGCACAAAGACTAATATTGAGCTTGAAGAATGTATTTTTCTTCATGAATACCTAATTAAAGCAAAGCAAACAGTGATGAATGTTCTTGAACGTATGTGGGGTAATGGGGTGCCTGTTTTTCAGGAGCGACCAGCTCTTTTGCAGAAGCCAATTACAAACCTGCATTCCTCCCAGATGATGAGCTCAAACACCTTGTCTTAAGGGTAAATCCTACAATTTATAGAACCATGTCTTAAAGCTATTTGTAACAGCAGAAGAACTATCACTGCAAATTATTGATTATGTGGGTGGAAAAGGCTCCAAAAATAGCTTTTGTTTAAACAGGTCATTTTGACTGTTTGCAATTGTGAAATTACAACATCAACCCTAAATGATCTTTTTCTATCTCTTGTCCAGGCTGCGGATGGATTTCTCTTTGTGGTTGGCTGTGATCGTGGGAAGATAGTCTTTGTCTCAGAATCGGTTTCTAAACTCCTGAATTACAGTCGGGTAGGACAGTTTGACTATAAAAAAAAAACAGAGAGGATCTTTTATTTTAAGTGCTATAATTATGAACAGAAGTACACTACCAGACAAAAGATTAGTTACATATACTCATTCTTTATTAATGCTAGTGTTGTCACGATACTGGAATTTCTAACTTCGATACGATACCTTGAAAAATATCGATATTCGATACCATTTTCGATACCACGGAGAAAAAAACTGCCACAATATTAAGGGGGTATTTTTTTAATTTAAAGATAAATATAACAAGTCCAGAACATGACAATAATGAGGTATATTTTACATGAACAAAAAATGTCTTGAGGTAGTGCATTTGTTGATTTTATTTATTAATCTTTTATTAAGCTTAGTTAAATGTTAATTTAAACTAACATTTAATACATGTACTAATTAAAATCCAAAGTTCTATTTGTTGATATTTTTTTCATTGGACCAGAGCTAACATGATCCGTTGTATTTTTACTGTTATCAAAGATTAAAATATACTGTAACAAATGCATTGCTCATCGTTCATAAATGCTGGTTAATACATTAACGTTATTTGATGAACAGATTTAAACACAAACGTGCCTGCATCACGTGTGAAAACAATGCTCACTAGATCGACATGAAGACAAATTGCAGAATTTAAGTAATAATATTTTGAATAAAGTTAGTTTACATCTGACCACAGTTAAAGTATTTACTTGTCTAAGATTCCTCAGTCAGATTATATTTACTTTAAGAATTACAGTGAAAACACGAGACAACACTCATATCAGCAACAATAATCTTGGTTAATGTTTCAGTAATGTTAAAACGAGAACAGTTACCAACCTCTCGAAATTCTTAATATAGATCCGGGTGTCTGTCTTTCAGGTGCATTGCTAAATTAGAGGTGTTAGCGCTGCTCTGTAGCAACGCATTTGCTTCATAACCAAAATATTTCCAGATATAGGGCCCTATGAAATCCGTTTTATTTTTTCCCAAATTCCGTTTTAATTTTTTCTACATTCAGTTTTTTCCATTTTAATTTTTCTGGATTCCGTTTTTTTTTTCCGTTTTAATTTTTCTGGACTCTTTTTTTAATTGTCAAATTAAATGCTATTAATCAAAAAGCATGTCTAATTCATTAAAATCATGAAAATTATACAATTTAACATTTAATTTATGTTTAGGGCCGTATGAAATGTTTTATTTTTTTCTCACCTTATGTTTTATTGTTACCAAATTCTGTGTTTTAGCATGTCAATTATTTGAATGCATACAAACAATTTTTATTTATTCTTACAGTAGCCATATGAAATGTGTTTTCCTCCCTCAGAAATTTTGACGGGTTGCCGTGAATACCTTTAAAGTTATGTGTGTGTATGATATGACGCTAGTTTTACTCAAATGAAATGGTAAAATGCTCGTAAAGTGCCTTTCAGATCAGTTCTAGAGATATTGTTCATGTATTTATGTCCTCATTGAGACGGCAGACGCTGAAATCACCGCGAGCGCCACGTTAGTAAACAAAACCGCGCGTGCAGCACAGACACGCAGAACATGCAGGATTCCTATTTAAATCGACTTTTGCGGCTTAATATTTACAGATACTAGTCCAAATCACGATTTGATTTAAGTGTAATGACCTACTTTTGATTAATTCATCCAAACTTTGACAAATTCCATGACATTCCGCGTTAAACTGTAAATTCCGTTTTTATGACTGGATTCCGCGATTCCGTCCGCGTTCTCTGCATCGCGTAAATCACAGGGCCCTACATATATCACTCCTGCTGTGTTCTTTATCAACCAAAGTCGGTCGCGGGGGCGCCGCACTCGTCATCTTTCTATTCACTTCACTTTTGCTATTTAACCAGAGCGAAGGAGACGAGTGCGGTCACGTGTGGTGTTTGTCAACGCGCCTTTGGAGAGAAGTGAAAGTGACAGCTCGGTTAGTATCGATACTTCGAGAAATTAATATTGGTACCGTTCAGATATTTCAGTATCGATATTTATCGAAATATCGATATTTTTGACAACACTAATTAATGCCATTTTCCATTATTGTAGAATCATAGTAAAGTCATCATGACTTAAAAAGCAAGTGTACTACTTAATTTATATAAATATAAATTTTGGAATAAGATCATAAGAAACATAAATCAGTCTAGTACGGCTAAACATTTAACTGTTTATGTATTTTAAAATATGTTTTAAAAGCAGCATTTGTTTACCTGGTGATAAACAATTAGGTTTATGATCTGACCTGTTGGCAAAATGTATTAGTTAAATCATGGCTCATTTGAATGTTTTTCTCCCCAGACGGAGTTAATTGGACAGAGCCTGTTTGATTATGTTCATCCAAAGGACATTGGTAAAGTGAAGGAACAGCTGTCTGCCTCTGAACTCTACCCACGGGAGCGCCTCATCGACGCCAAAAGTAAACATACTTATGCCGTAATAAACGGTTGTTCTCTGTGTTAAGTTTGTATGTGTGTTTCCTGAATGCTTTTTTGAAGTGCTTATACAGTTTTATGTCTGTTGCGTGCACATTGTTCTCAGTCTGCTTAATAAATACACAGTATACAACACAGTTGAAATGTTTGGGGTCGGTAAGATTTAATATTATATAGTAATATTCTATTTTAATATATTTTAAAATGTAATTTATTCCTGTGATGGAAAAGATAAATGTTTTAGCGGTCATTACTCCAGTTATCAGTGTCATGATTCTTCAGAAATCGTTCTAAAATGCTGATTTAGTGTTATTTGAACACTAAATCAGCATTTTAGAACGATCTGGCTCAATCGTTCTAAAATGTTTTGGCTCACTGTTTTCAACATTGGTACTGCTTAATATTACTGTGGAACCTGTGATACATTTTTGGTTAATAGAATGTTCAGTTTATTTGAAATAGAAATCTTTTGTAACATTATAAATGTCTTAACTGTCACATTTGGTACAAGTATTAATTTCTTTAAGAGAAAATCTTTTTTTTCTTCTTTATTCATTCGTAGTTGATTATTTACTCTACTCTCCCACATGTTTCAAACCTGTTTCCTGGCACAATAAAAGTAGTTCATATGACTCATGTGCTGTATTTGAAGCTTTCCGAAGCCATAAGATTGCTTTTGGTAAAAAAAAAAATAAAAAAAATAAAATTGGAACAGTGTAGAGGTGAGTAAATAACAAAATATGTGTTTTTGGGAAAACCTATCCTTCAACCAATCTAACTCTGTCTGGTTTTTATGTGCAGCGGGATTGCAAGTGCAGGCTGAGCTCCCCGTCGGAGCGGCTCGGCTTTGCTCTGGCGCCCGGCGCTCATTCTTCTGCCGAATGAAGTACAACAAAGTTACCGTCAAAGAGGAGAAGGACTTCCAGGCTGGTGCCTCAAAAAAGAAAGGTCAGTAGCATTACAGTCCGGATACATCAGGAGCTCATCCTGTTTTTACAATTAAGTTCTAATGACGACATGAATTGAATCAGTAGAGCCTTGTTCATGCAATCAAATCCACTGTCTGTTATGATTGTCCTGTTAAAAAAAAGGAAAATAGAATTTAAATAAAGGCTCTATTTCCTTGGCTTCAGACTGGCAATGTCTGAGAACCAAAGGTCCAAGATGTCATTTGTGACGTGTTGATGACGTGGTCTGCATATTTACTCCATTACACATCTCTTTTTTTCTTCTCGCCACATGCAGTGGTGTAAGCACAGCTTGTGGGATTTCATTCCAACAGCTGTATTCCTACAAAGTTGTTGGATAGTGACTTCACTTTGGAAAGTGTTTTGCTGTGCTGTCTGGACTTGAACAGCATTGACGTTTCTGTTCTTGGTGAGCATGGCCTTTTCCAAACTGCCCAGAGCAGTTAGTTGACGAGTTGTTCAGGCAACCCCTTAAAGCCATGCATTATTATGCATTTATTTTTATGCACTGACCATGCATTATATGCTAGTTTTTGTGCAAAAGCTTATATTTAAGCTTTGCTACATGTCACATTTTTCACAACACTGAAAGAAATCATTTGTCAGAGCACGTTTTTAGATTAAATCAAGCAAATCGAAAAGGGAATGAAACATGCACCTTTGTGTTCTTCTTTAACAACATATGGTGGAACATTTGGCTCACAGCTCACCTGTAAGTTGACTCTGTTTTGATTGACTGCCCCAACAGAGTCACAGCGGTACTGCACTGTGCACTGCACGGGTTACATGCGCACCTGGCCCACGCGCCAGCTGGGCACGGAGGGGGAGGCCGAGGCGGATAAAGAGAGCTCCCACTTCAGCTGCCTGGTAGCAGTGGGCCGCGTGCACCCCCACACCCTCCCGCAGGCCAATGGAGAGATCAAGGTCAAGCCCACTGAATTTGTCACCCGCTATGCCATGGATGGCAAATTCACCTTTGTGGATCAACGGTAAGTTGACTCTTGTTTTGGGATTAACTAAATGTGAATTGTTGTGACTGGCAATTGTTTGTGTGCATAATCATAGTTATTTATGCAAATTAGCTCCACTGTATGTAATTACCCACATAACTTTCCCTCGTCCAGTACGTTCCGTAGCAAGTTGACTGTTCGTTCACACTAGAGGGTGGCACGTGTTTTCTTTTCAAAACTTGGATTTAGTTTGCCACTTGTTAAGAGGAGACAACTTTTAGGTATTTGTTATTCAGATAATAGTTAACTGTGTGTCAGTATTAACTATCTGTTGGGGAGTAATTCACTTAAAATGATTAAAATGATAGTAGTCTATATAAATTATTATTAATTATTAATTTAATTATTACAATATTATTTAATAAACAGGGGTGCACATAAATTCAGTCTGGTTCTCATGAGAGTACCTGGAGATTTGGTTTGGTGCTCACACTGCACATAGTGTGACCCATTAAATATAGCTATAAAAAATAATCTTAAAAAAATAATATTGCACTTTATTTCTTTTTTTTTTTTTTAAATTATAAAAATAATAAAGTGTGATATTATTATTGTGATATTATCTTAAACATAATAAGAATTAAATAAAAATGCAATTATTTTATAGTACACTTAAAAATGCAATTCTAATGTTTACTTTTTTTTTTACCTATCTATTTTCATATAAATTTTCATCATTTTCAAACCTAAAATCAGCAAGCTTTTGTTTTGTCAGTTGAGTTGTCTCTAAAAAAATTACTTCTCCTTTTGAGTTTCAAAGTGAGAAATGTGGTTTTAAAAACTGCTTTCTATTTATATTGCCGAACAGAGCCACCACCATTCTGGGATATCTACCCCAGGAGCTGCTAGGCACATCCTGCTATGAATACTTCCATCTGGACGACCTGCCTCATTTGGCAGATAGACACCGAAAAGGTACAGTGCATCCAGATTCTTACCATTAGGAACACTGGAGCTCTAAACAGGTTTTCCTGAAAGTATTTTCCAAGAAACTGGGCAGATTGCCTAAGACATTTGTACAAAGAAGGACACGAGTGGCCAAATCCTCATCATCCATCATTAATCATTAGTCTTACTTCTAAAGAACATTAGAACAGCTTTCAATGGCAGATACACGAGGCCAGTACCTCAGAGTGTAATACTAGATTACATGCATATACAAATAAATGTGACATTTAATACCTTTTCTGAGTGTCTCATGGAAAACTTGTGGGATTTGATGGGATTGGAATGACTGGTTTTGTGAGTAAACAACAATTTTATTTTTGGGTGCACTGTTCCTTTAATATGTCATTTTGGTCGCCTCTTTTCACAGTGCTGAGGAGTAAAGAGAAGATTGAGACAAACTGCTATAAGTTTAAAACAAAATATGGCTCTTTCGTCACCTTACAAAGTCAGTGGTTTAGTTTTATAAATCCCTGGACCAAAGAAGTAGAATACATAGTGTCAACCAACACAGTTATATCGTAAGTACCAGCATCTCATCTTGTTTTTCTAACCGTTTTTCCTGTTACTGCATATCAATGTCATGATTCAACCTGTCGCACCCAAACTGTGTGATCGATGAGATAACAGATTATTTCTCGACTCTTTTTCCGCCTGACTCAGCGGTAAAAGTAATCCAGGTGGATCAGGGGATAAATCCGAGCAGCCTAGCAGTTCCAAGGCCTCGGAGGGTGAGTACTGAGATCTGTGAACATTGTAAATGTTTAGTTTCTAGGCGTGTACTTATAATTAGCATATTGCATTGTGAAACCATATATAGAGGAAAAGGCACATAGTTTAATGTGGCAACTATATAAATGCAAGTTCAGCCTTCCAGTTAATGAAAAGCCAGTCACTTTTTTAATAGGTGCATCACCTTTTGTTTTGTTTTTTCTTTTTTCTCTTTTTTGTTTGTTTGTTTGTTTTATTTTTTGGTTTGTTTGGGGTTTAGTTTTTGTTTTGTGTGTTTTTTGTTTGTTTGCTTGGGGTTTTGTGTTTTTTGTTTTTGTTTTCTTTTTGTATGCTTGGGGTTTTGTTTTTGTTTTGTTTGTTTCATTGATATGGTTTAGTTTTGGTTTGTTTTTGTTTTGTTTGGGGTTCGATTTGTTTTGGTGTTTTTGTTTTTTGTTTGTTTTCTTTTAGTTTTTTGTGCATTAGATGGAACCGCTAAATTTTGTATGCATGATTTGTCTTATAACTTATAAAACATGCAAAATTTGTTATCATTGTCAGATTTTACTGTTGAGTTAAAATGTATTATGAAGCATAATATCGACAACAGTTTTGGAGACTTCCAGTAGGGTTAGATAGGAACTGCATGACTTTTGGTTACATACAAAAAAGACACTCAGAGGACATTACCAAGTTGGCTGCAGAGTCCACTTGCTAAGGATATCAAGCAGAAAGTCAATTTTTTTTCCCCCCGTGTGTAGCAAGCCTTCTGTTATTATTAATTCTAAATATATTCAACTCTCTTAAGGTCCAATAATAGTTTTGAATGTTTTGTTTTGTAGATGATGCCAAGAAGTCCCAACAAGTTCCAATCATCCCAGGGATCTCCAGTGCATCAGGCATGATTTACGCTGGGTGCATAGGGACCCAAATTGCTAATGAGATAATGGACTATAATAGGTAAACCAATTACATAGCTTCCTTTCTATTATTAAATTTGGTGTAATTTACAGTGAAGTATTACAAGCAATGAAAATTAAGGAAATTGAGGATAGGTTGGTAAGCTTGTCATCCAACAAACAACTAGTTAATTAGTGATGTTGAGTAGTTAATTATTCATTTTTTCTAAATGTAGTAAGTACATAATTTTTTCTTTCAAATATTACTTTTGATATTGTTAGCAGCAGTGCAAAAGTTTCTTGCAAACATTGTGTCAATCTGTCGATTTTGAAAATATGCAGTTCTGCACATCCCTAAAGAAAAGATCTTTGAATTTTTGTGTCATGCTGTTTTCTTAAGGATGAACTCCTCACCATCCAGTGGCAATACAAGTCCATTCAGTTTACTGCACGACAAGTCTCCACTGGCCCTTGCGCAGGCCAGCAGCAACGTGAGTCTTTCAAACAAATGTGTCTGTGTGTTTGGAAATTAATTTCCGAGTTTTGTGGTTTCTTGTGTTCTAATGCATCAGTACTTCTCATGCTTTAAGGTGCCAAATGGAGAAGCGACAGATGTGGAGATGCCTGGCAAATCAAGCTCAGAGGAGGAAGCAAGGGGTGGGGCCTTCACAGCGGGAGAAAATCTGATGGGTAGATGTTACAGCATTATATTACATTTGCCATTTGTTACTAAAGATACTGTAGCTTGTCAGTGACGTGTCTGGGTTTTTCCTGAAAAAAGATTTTGTGTAATGAAAACGCCTGCTTTTGGAACATTTGAGACTTTTTGCACTGTGACATTATTTTCATGTCAAAATTCGATAACATTTTAATATAGGGACCAATTTTCACTATTAGCTAGTTGCTTATTAGCATGACTATTAATAACGTATTGGCTGTTTATTAGTACTCATAAAGCAAATTCTTCATGACCATATTCTACATTCCTAATCCTACCCAATACCTAAACTTAACAACTACCTTACTAACTATTAATAATCAGCAAATTAGCAATTTTGAGGCAAAAGTCATATGTA
Source organism: Tor tambroides (assembly GCA_021397915.2). Classification (NCBI taxonomy): domain Eukaryota; kingdom Metazoa; phylum Chordata; class Actinopteri; order Cypriniformes; family Cyprinidae; genus Tor; species Tor tambroides. Next base: position 53,229 of record JAFVLL020018578.1, on the reverse strand, counting down.
ATGGTTTGTTAATGGCGAGAATTGGACCTTAAACAAAGTGTGATCCAAAATTCTTAATTTTTTTTTTTTTACATTGTCTAAATTTGTTTTACTTTTGTTTTTAATTTTCATAATACACTATTATTATTATTATTAATAATAATAATAATAATAATAATAATAATAATTAGTATTAGAATACTTTAAATAAATTGGTAAATAATGATAAGTATTTTAATGGCAGATAATAGGCAGATAAATATTTTAAATTTATGCTATTTTCTAAAAATAAATTTCATTCAATAAAAACTAAAATAATATTTTCATGTTCTGTATTTTTTCTTATATTAAATATAAATATTTTGTCTTTTTTTTTTTTTTTTTTTTTTTTACAAAACATTTTTTGCTGAACTAAAGATTTTTTGCTTTAACCAAATTAAATTCTTTTTAAATATGCCACTCAATTTTTTTTTCTTTACCTGTGTTCCTGTTCTCCAGAGGGGAGCTCTCAGTTGGATCTGGAGGGGGTTCCTGGGTTAGGTGCTCTGAGCACTGACGAGGCAGCCATGGCGGTCATTATGAGCTTACTGGAGACAGATGCCAACCTGGGTGAGGCCGTGGACTTTGATGAGATGCACTGGTCTCTGTGAACACAGCTCCCCCTCTTTTTTTTTTTCTTTTTTTTTTAAAGACCCATCTTATCTGGAGCTTTTTAAAATTAACCATCCATTAATTTTCATGGGGCAGCAAGCCTTTGACAATTCTTTGACTTACATGTTTTTAATTTATTAGTGGGTTTTTTTAATGCGTACGGACAAGCTGGTTATCTGATGGCTGCCCTTGGTGAAGGAGAACCGAAGGGGATGGGGGTCTTTCTGAGTACCTCAAGCTGAGTACCTTAAGCAACAGGACCAGGTTTTATGTGGTCTGGTGTGCATTTCTTCACTTCAGCTCTGAGGTCACTTCTAACCCTTGGCATGGATCAGAACGGAGAGACGTTCTTGGCCTGTTTTGCCATGTTGAGAAACACATGCCTCAGCCAAGCCATAAAGCAAGAACCCAATGGTCCACTGCGATCCAGTGGTGTAAGGATTTTAAACTGTTTCCTTAGTCAATCAACACTTGAACTGATGCTTTGAGGCAAAGCTGGGCTAAATTTTTTTATAAAAACGTCATGGGATTCCTTTGGCAAGGGAAGCCTGGTAGTTATTTTACCCTTTTAGAGCAGAAATCATCTTGAATTTAATGTTTTTTGATGAACAAGAGTGGAACAACAGGGAGGGGTGTTGGTAAGTGCTTGTGGTCATTTGTCAAACAGAACTACTTGAAAAGACTCTGGAAAAATCAGAAAATTGAGGATCACCGTTAGGCCTGACATTTGTTTTTTCCTCTCTAGTCTACAAACCTGTGTGTGAATGTGTACTTTTCCCTCAGACCTTCGCCTGTCTTGCCAGGGCTGTGCTTCTCTTAAAACAGGGCCGTCACTAAAATTTACAGGGCCTGGAAAAATGTTCTTGGTTGTTGCCCCCTTAGTTAGATGTATTAGATCTGCTGTTCTGAAAGGTGGTCTTGATGGAGATCAACAACAGGTAAAATGGTGATGGGAAACTCATAAGGGCAGGGTCTCTCAGGGAACAATTCATTGAAACCCCTTCTCAAAATCCTTTAGCTGATCAGCAAAGTACCACTTTTTAGACACTTGTGTGAAGGTGGTGTTTAAGATTTCTACAGGGCTTCATTCTTTCATTAGTTCTTGTTCATTTATGTGCAAAGAGGTATGACATGCTTATGTGATTAGAAGGTGATTGTTATTATATTATATCCCATAATTTTAACCTAATCTCTGCTCAACCTCAAAATACTAACAAAATCACTTTGTACAGAGTAAAATAACAGAGTAATGGGGAGATGTATTTTCACATTCTTTCTGCTTCAAGAAGGTTAAGAAATTTAATACAAATCCAGTTTTAAAGGTATATATAAATCACCCTAAAACGGACAGTATGTTTATCATTTACTCATTCTCATGTCTTTCCAAACCTGTATGACTTTCTTTCATGAAACACAAATGGAGATGTTTAAAAGCATGTTCACTCTGCTCTTTTCCGTGTAATGAAAGTCAATGGTGACCATGGGCTTTCAAGCTTCAATAAGGACTAAAAAGCACCAAAGAAGTAATTCATAAGATTTTTAAGGCTAGAATACACTACAAGACATTTGCCCTGACGTATGGTGTGGAGGAGTCTATGCTAGTTGCTGAAAGTCAGAGCCAGCATGCAGATTTTGCAGATTCACAGAAAATCATGTTGTATGATGGGCACAGATTCAGATTTTCTAGCTTCAGACTATGATTCCATTCAGTCGGAAGATATCAAACATGTTTGGTATTTTGAGCTGATTTTAAAACACACGTTGTTTTCATTTGTCATATATCTCCTAGAATCGAGGCACGTTTCTTGGTGAATTTATTGTGTTCGAAATGACTATGAAGTCTGGTAGTGTGTCATCTGCAGTCGTTCAGTGGATGAGGTCTAGTCTTTTCTGAAACCATTTACAAAGTTGGCAAGGAGTGTTTTGAAATCTGTTTTTAAAGGTCGTGTAGTGCTTTCAGGTCATAAGGAGGAAAGAAAGTCATACAGGTTTTGAACAACATGAGAAAATAATGCTGGAATTTTCATTTTTGGCAGAATTATTTCTTTAAAATGATGCTGTCAAATGGCATTTATTGTAGTATTTCCCTATTTTGTATATGATATTTGAGGTCTTATTGCATGTGCACGTCCTTGGGATACTGATTCTCTCTGTTTTTCTCTTTCTAAATTTCTCAAATTGTCAAAAAAGTCATCTGATTCCCCTGGGTAATTGTCCACCTCAGTGAATTCACATTTCAGCATGGCTTTGTATCTGATTTTGCACATTTTCTTCCGAAATTTCGCTTCCCTTCGTACTGGTGACCTTTCATTCAGACGATCAGTGTATTGAACTGCTTTACTGTGACGGTGCACATGTGCCACAGGAGTCTCATGGCCTTGCGTGATGGAAATGGCCGATTCTGACCGATTATACCAAAGCAATTTGACCGCAGATATTTCAAGTACCCTTAACGCTCAGCTGCCCTGTGCTGTCAGATGATCTGTAATTCTGTGACTATAGTGTGAGCTGCTTTTAAAAGAAATGTCTTCATATCATTGTCTACTCTGTCACATGCTGCCAAGAGCTTACTTGAAGGGAGGAAGCCACCCACCCACCCAATCCAACTGAAATGAAATACTGCTAGTGATGTGCACATTATGGGTTTTTAGTGTGGGAATAAGTCTTGCCACGATCCATTGTTCATCCAATGCTTGGCTTTGCAAACGTAATGCATTACCCAGAAATATAAATGGGGCATTTCCTTAAACCTGACTGAAATTTCATGGGATCAACTGTAAGTGTTTGTCACACAAGTGGTTAGATGTGTTAGCCAGTAACGATTATGGTAAGATGAACAGTTAGGATTTTGATTGGGCAGTTGTAGCCTTAAGCACAGGAACAGCTGCTTCGGTTGCCCCAATGTACAAGCAGTGCGCTGTGCCATAACTGCAGGCTTGTCCTAAAAGACAAAAATTGTGATTTCTATTGTGTCTCCCACTCCCCCACATACACTCTTAAAAATAAAGGTGCTTCAAAAGGTTCTTCAAGCAATGCCACAGAAGAACCATTTTTGGTTCCACAAAGAACCATTCAGTCAAAGGTTCTTTAAAGAACCATCTCTTTCTTACCTTTTTATAATCTGAAGAACCTTCTTTCACCACAAAGAACCTTTTGTGAATCAGAAAGGTTCTTCATATGTTAAAGGTTCTTTATGGAACCATTTAGACAAAAAGGTTCTTCTATGGCATCGTGAAGCACCTTTATTTTTAAGAGTGTAGCTTCACTGTTTTTTAAAGTAATAGTTCACACAAAAATTAAAATTTGCTGAAAATGTTCTCACCCTCAGGCCATCCAAGATGTAAATGAGTTTGTTTCTTCATAGGAACAGATTTGGAGAAATTTAGCATCACATCACTTGCTCAGAAATTGATCCTCTGCAGTGAATGGGTGCCGTCAGAATGAGTTTTCAAACAGCTGGAAAAAACATCATTATCCACGCGACTCCAGTCCATCAATTAACATCTTGTGAAGTGAAAAGCTGTGTGTTTGTAAGAAACAAAATTCATTATTAAGGCATTTTAACTTAAAACTGTTGTTCTTGCTTGTAAATTGTTTCATCTGTGCATATTTTTCTCCTGATTCAGATGAGATGACTTTGGCACTGGAGGGAACAATATTATGCATAGAGGACTTGCGTTATTACAAACACAGCTTTTCACTTCACGCAAGATGCTAATTGATAGACTGAATCATGTGGTTTACTTGTGGATTATTGTGATGGTTTTTATCAGCCGTTTGAACTCTCATTCTGATGGCACCCATTCACTGCAGAGGGTCCATTGGTGAGCAAGTGACCAAATCTGTTCAGATGAAGAAACAAACTCATTTCCATCTTGGATGGCCTGAGGGTGAGTGCATTATCATTTTTGGGTGAACTCTTCCTTTAATGTGACTGTTCTGTTTGGAGTGTCGTTCTGCAGTTGCACTTGGCAGAAATCAAGTACTGTACGTAGGTTAGTACCACAGACCTTTTCTTCTGTCACTTTTGTCCTAATTTCAGCTCTCTCACTCTGTGTAGCCTAAGAATTTCTTGATTTTTATATTGATCCGGTAATATTCATTCATGCATGCCTTTTTGTGTACCCTTTGCTTTTCTTTACTACTTTTTTTGTTGTTCTTTTAGCTATCTAAGGGTATTGGATAAAGGTTTTTGCCTTATAAGACAGACAAAGACTTGCTCGTTGTTCTATTTCCCTTTGTTTCTGTCTGTCTTAAGTGTGTGATGAAAGCGGTTTGGATATTCTCATTTGCGTGAATATCTCAGTCGGAGAGCAGCCGTTGGGTCGAGCCTCCAGATCTGCATGCGCGCACCTCCTCGTCGCTCTGTCTGAGCGTTTGATCAAGGCTGTTATGGAACGATGGGTCTTGTCCAGGCAGTCCCCTTTTTGTCTTTTGTTTTTTCCTCCTCTGTTTATCAAGCATTTGTATGATGCCATCGCTGCTGCTGTCAACAGGTCTGGTTAGTAGCAGAGAATCTGTCTCTACAGGCTGACATGTAAAAAGATTCTTAAATAAACAACATTAGTTTCCTGTACATCTGTGTTGCTCTGTCATGTGTGAACGTACAAATGTTCAGAGATGTTGAGAATGCCTTGTAAATTCCAATTTATTTCCTGGAGGTAGTAAGTAGGAAATTATGATTTGAATTCAAGAAAATTGAATGAAATTGCAAGATTGTAATTTTCTAACCTGCTGAAAGTATATATATATATATATATATATATATATATATATATATATATATATATATATATATATATATATATATTTTTTTTTTTTATGTTCATACACTACCATTCAAAGGTTTGTTTTTTTTATACTTTTGTGCAGCAAGGATGTGTTAAATAGACATTTGTAATGTTACAAATGATTTGTTTATAAATCTAGAAATCATTCTAATGCTGATTTTTTTTTATTCATTTCTTATTATCAGTGTTGAAAACACTGATAATTGTTGTACTGCTTGTTATTTTGTGGAAATTTAGATACATTTCTTTCAGGGTTCTTTAATGAATAAAAAGTTCAAAATAAAAAAAATATTATTTCGAACTTTTTTTTTTTTCATTAAATAACCCTAAAAGAAATGCATCAATTTCCACAAAATAACAAGCAAAAAAAACAACAACAACAAAAAAAACAGTATATTAGAATGATTTGAGTTTTTACATCACAAGAATAAATGACATTTCAAAATATATTAAAATAGAAAACAGTCATTTTAAATTGCAATAATATTTTGCAATTTTACAGGTTTTTTAAAATATGTCTTTTTGAACAAATAAATGCAGCCTTGGTGAGGATAAAAGACTTTTCTTCCAAAAGCATTTTAAAAAATCTTACCAACCCAAAAATCTTATCAAACTTTTGAACGGTAGTGTGCTTTTTTTTTTCTTTTCTTTTTTCAAATGCTGAATCCATTTTTATTCCCCCATTGGAATGTTTTATTAAAATTGGTCACACTTTATATTAGGTGGCCTTAACTACTATGTACTTACATCAAAAAATAAGTACAATGTACTTATTGTGGTCATATTGTATTGCAAAACACTTTTGCTGCTATTGAGGTGGGATACGGGTAGGGGCAGGTTTGGTGGTATGGGTAGGTTTAAGGGTGGGTTAAGGTGTAAGGGATGGGTCAACAGTGTAATTATAACTGTAATTACAGATGTAACTACATAGATATTTTTAAAAAATGTAAGAACAATGTAAAACATGTACACAAGTGTATTGTATCAAATTCTATCTATCTATCTATACACATTTTAGATATTTTTTAATATCTGGAGGCTGATTGGAAACATTTAAATGGCTGTTTTGAACTTCAAGTAGAAAATGTTAATATTAGTTAATTTTGTATTATTAAAAATATGTAAACTTTTTATTACATTATGCATCAGCGAATAAATAACCGTAACAATTAAAATTGGATAAGAACCTGTTGATTAATGAAATTCCTAGTTTCTTTCAGTTGCATACAAGTAAATTCCTCTTCCTGTCATTCCAATTCAAATTCCAGTTCTCATTTTAAGACAGCATGTCAATAAAACTTAACTGTTCACCTTTACGCTGCTTGTTTAATCTGCATTCAGTGCATTCAGTGGTTAAATCAGGAGTGAGACCAATGCTGACTCAAACAATGAATCTAGCTAAACCACAATCTTCCGTGATCGTCTTTGATGGTTTTTGTGTCCTCATTCACATTTCTGAGAATATTCACAAGCTTTCTCCAGTTGCATGCACAAAATGTTTTTTTACTATTTGTTAACTAGGTCACCAGAACAAGTCAGCTCACAAGCAACTGACACATTTTTGATACTTCAAAGGGGAAATATGGAGCTGCAACTGTCGATTTATATAATATTATGCAGAGTCCTTGACTGTTGCTGGGACTGGAGAAGCTAGAGGATTTCAAGTGTCAATCGTAATTAATTTGTGTCACTCACCTGCCTGTCGGCCTCCTGTGGGGAGATTACTGTAGTTTAATTTCACAGATGCAGAAGGGTCTAGGTAAGAATGATTAGGTGAGAGAGAAGTAAGCTGGGCTTTGCTATATATGCATCTCTGCCATTGTTGGTTTTGTTGCATTGATGAAGATGGGACAGGCCGCAACCTTACCCTGCAGAAAAGGTGGTACCTGCGTCACCGAGCTTTATGAATGGTTCAGGTAAGCTTGAAAAATGTTAACTAGGTGACTACTATGGCTAAAGCTGGGCTTTAGGAAAGCAGGTAGTGAAAATAGGAAACATAAGCATGGTTGCATGTCATCTGATAGATGCTTTTGTGTACAACAAACCTCCTCATTCTTTTTTATTGGAGAGTAATTATAGCCATAAAATGTGTTAAAAAAGGGTCATGCCATACAGAAGATTTTTATTATAGACCATAAAATGCCAACCATGATTGTAAAACCATATAAACTCTATCTCAGCATAAGTAGGTCATCTGCTTATTTGAGTCCTTTTTTATTTACCCTTTTACTGTAGTCTTATTCCTGGAACATTTCATGATGTGCATGATAAGAAAATGGCCTTTTTAAATAATCGTTCGTAATGTAACTGTGTTCTAGAAATTATCCAACAATACCGACAACAAAGTCGGTAAAGTGTTTATTAATAGCTACCAATATTAATTAATATTATATATTTTTATAATATATTTTTTATAAAATGTTAAAAATTAATTACATGGTTTATGGTTGTCAAGAAAAATTTGTGAAATGCATTGTCTGTACACTGAAAAAAAATTTCAAAGATTTACTTTGAAACATTTTTACTCAGAAATTGATTATACATTTTACAAATAATAATCACAGGGAAGCTCACTGAATTAATGACATTTTTAAGTAAAAAAACCAACAAAAAACTCAAATTCTTGTAAACATTCCAGTGATCTTAAAATAAACATAAAATTTCAAAGTGTATTTTTATTTAATGTGTATTTATTTTTATTTTGTTTTATGTATATAAAATAAAAATATATCAAAAATTTAAAGTGTATTTACATTTTTATTTTATTTGGACAATTTTTAGGATATTACAACACAAAAACCGCCAAGGTCAGTTAATATTTAGCAGTGGTTTAAGATGAGAAAATAATTGATTGACATCAGTTTTAAACTACATCACACTTTCAGCTTTATTAAAACCTCTTCAGAAAATAATAATAATAATCAAACTATTTTTAAAAATGTGTCCACTTTTGTGCTCGTGTCTGGCAGGAAGTTCCTGAATGAATGTCCCAGTGGACTGATCACCCTCCATGAGTTCAGACGCCACTTCTGCAATGGAACCGTGGGAAAAGAGTCAGCGGAGTATGCAGAGCAGATATTCCGCACACTAGATAACAACGGGGTATTTCACAGCTCAAAACCAAACAAGCTTTTAGGCCTGACACATGTGATGTTACAAAACTAACCAAATGTTTCTTTTTACAGAATGTATTTTTAGAATTTAATCAGATGGTTCATGTTTGGGGCCAAAAGTAGAGTAGAGTAGAATATGTTACTGCATTAGATGACAATGTATTTTGGTTTATTTTATTCATGACACAGCATCTATTATGTAACACTAAAATAATTCAAATTAAAACTGGAATCAAATTAATAAAGACAATATAAAAAACTAATAAAAATGACAAAAACACACAACAAAACTGCTAAAACTGTAGCTAAATTATTAAAATATTTAAATTTTGGAAAAAACAAAATAATAGCATGATTGCTATTTAACAGGATGGAGTTGTGGACTTCAGAGAATGTGACAGCTATCAGCATGTTGATTGAGGGCACGACGGTGGAGAAGCTGCGCTGGTCCTTCAGACTCTATGATAAAGACAAAGATGGAGCCATCACACGCTCACGAGATGCTTGAAATCATGCAGGTAAGCGACTATAGCTGAACATCTCTATTAGGCCTACTCTATTACTGTTCTAATCTGATTGTAGCATAGTAGCATTTTACCGTGGAATTACAAATGCAGTTTGTTTCGTGATTCTGAATTGCTCCACTAGAGGGCAATATATTATCACAAATGAATGTTCTCTCATCATGACTGCTCTCACTCAGGCTGTGTACAAGATGAGCGTTGCAGCATCTCTGACCAAACCAGATCCACTGACTGCTGAAGAATGCACCAATAGGATATTTGTACGGCTGGACAAAGATAACAATGGTAAGCTACGTGCTATCAATACAAGCTACATTGCTATCTAAAGTGCCAAAGTTATTTCAACCACTCTTGGAATTCAAAGCACTAAACTGTACTAGAAAATGGCAGTTTACAGAAGTTCAGTCTCCTTGTGTCATTCTCTTCTTTTCTTCTATAGCCGTTATCAGTCAAGAGGAATTCATTGAGGGTGCGCTGAATGACGAATGGATCAGAGAGATGTTGGAGTGTGATCCAAACACAGTGAAGATGGAGAGGCCTCTCAAAGGCCATGCAGTACTGTAAAGCTGTGGGTCTATTTACATTCAGCATAAAGGAGATCATGGCTGTTACAGTATTGATTGTGATGGGCCTGCCTTAAAGATGAGAAGTTCATGGATTTGTCAGTAAGATTATTTTGAGTTAAAGGAATAGTTCACCCTCAGGACATCTAGGATGTAGAGAAATTTAGTATTACATCACTTGCTCATCACTGGATCCTCTGGAGTGAATGGGTGCCGTCAGAATGAGAGTTGCAAACAGCCGATAAAAACATCTCAATAATCCACAAGTAATCCACACGATTCCAGTCCATCAATTAACATCTTGTGTAGCAAAAAACTGCATGTTTGTAAGCAACAAATCCATTTTTCACTGCAGAGGATCCATTGGTGAGCAAGTGAGGTAATGCCAAAATTTTCTTTAAATCTGTTCCGTTGAAAAACAAACTCATCTACATTGTGAATGGTCCGAGGGTAAATACATTTTTATGCAAATTTTGGTGAAATATTGCTGTAATGTACCTATAAATTGACAATGACACTTAGATTAGTTCTTCTTCTGATGTTAGATGCAAAATATATGTATATTTATATTGATTAATTGATTGTACTGAAATAATGTCTGAACACACTTTGAATCATTATTTATATTTTTTATTTATTAAAGCATTATGTATATTTTCATATAGACCATGTGAATTTACAAAGTAAATCTAAATGGCTACTGTAAATAATTGGTTTATTAGGTTCGGCTGCCAAGCACAAGAACTTCTATTATAATATTAGTCTCAGTCTCACCTGCTTAAATTGTGTTATGTATTTGCATAATCAAAAAATTAATTAAAAAATTTAAAAGGAGAAAAAACTATATTCTTTTGAGTTTGATTAGCCTACAGATTACAGAATACTGAAATAATGGGTCAGATTCTTGTGCTGTCTTATAACTTTAATTTGGAGTAAAATTCATTTACATACAATCTGTTTTTACATATTAAGCTACATATTATGTACAGAAACAGATGTATTCTGACTTGATACCTCAGCTTCAGTTCCCTATTGTCTGTATTCTACAATGAACAATTGTACAATTGTGTTCTTCAGTATTCTTCAGCATTTCTCATGAGGTTTTGATACACAGAATCTGAAAACTTTCGGTCTTGTCAAATTGCAGTTGGTATCTGCATGCCCTATTCCAGCAGCTGTTTACTGACAGCTGAGCAACTGACTTCAGAGGAACACCTCAGTTTTGACATAAAATAACTAGTGAAAGTAGTGTGCTAGATTAAAAAAGACTAAATGACAGGCTATAAAGAGATCTGAGCAGAAATTCATGTTGGTTTCACTATATTAGTTTTGATCTCATAGACAAAAATGTTTTAATACATTATCTGGTTAACTGTTTTTATACAATTACCTAAACCTAACCCTCACACACAGATATCATATCAACACGATTTGGCTAATTTATGAAGTTATTGTTTGACCTGTTTCACTATATTTATGAGTGAAGTAATGCCTCACAAGTATGACCAAACTTACGCAAACACAAACACCATTTGTGACCCTGGACCACAAAACCAGTCTTATATTGCACGGTTATATTTGTAGCAATAGCCAAAAATACATTGTATGGGTCAAAATTATCGATTTTTCTTTTATGCCAAAAATCATTAGGATATTAAGTAAAGATCATGTTCCATGAAGATATTTTGTAAATTTCCTACTGTAAATATATCAAAACTTAATTTTTGTTTAGTAATATGCATTGCTAAGAACTTCATTTATACGACTTTAAAGGTGATTTTCTCAGTATTTTGACTTTTTTGCACCCTCAGATTCCAGATTTTCAAATAGTTGTATCTCAGCCAAATATTGTCCTAACAAACCATACATCAGTGGAAAGCTTATTTATTCAGCAGATGATGTATAAATCTCAATTTCGAAAAACTGACCCTTAAGACAGGTTTTGTAATCCAGGGTCACATTTATGCGTTACTAATGCTACTATGGTGAAGGCTCATCTTGTGAATATTAATTAGACAGCCATGACGCTGTCTTGAATATTAATTAGATGACTCCTTGACCATCCAATAGTGAAGACACGGCTCATGAATATTAAGCAGCAAGCCTTCACTGTAGTAGGATGTTCCCTCCTATGACGTCCCACATTCCCACTTTCATTGTCGACATGGCGCTGGCGAGGTGGGAACACCAACTACGGAAAGAGCAAATCTCGTAAAGGCATCAAAACACTAGAAAAGAGTACACGGATTTACATTCTCATACTTTAGACGGCGGTCCAGATTCGGTAAGAAATCGCAGAATTACTGATATATATATATATTAGTTCTTTGTGAATTTACTTGGCTTCCTAAACTTGCTTGAGTGGGAAACTTTCTTGTAATTGTGTAAATATATATAGTTTTTGTTAAGTAGATGACAGAAGTGTAAAAAAAAAGTTAGCTTTGTGCGTAGTTTTGATAGTATATATTATAGCCTATTATCATCACTTCACACGTAGTAATATTTTCATAGCCTAAGGGACTGATTACAGACAGCATTTATGTAGGCTACATGTGTTTGAGGTTATTCAGAAACCCGGATCGACGAAGTGATGTTTGTAGGTATTGTGCAATACTTAAGACAAAGCATAAGGTATATTTTAAACTATTTAAAAGTAAATTAAAACATAAGGTGTGATTTGAAGAGCAGAACTAGGTATTTGAGGCACAGCTGTGTTTGTGAAGAAACAATTCACACATTCCACGTAGCCACAGAAGAACAAGAGCTTCTCTTACATGAGTTTCCTTTACCGCATCCTCACCTGTGATCTGGACTGAGACAGAGCTTACAGAACGTAATTGTTACTTTTTAGCTGTACAGTCTATAGAAGTATGTTTGGAGTGACTTCCTCTATTTAAATGAATTTTTATAGTTTGTAGTGTGCTGCAGCGTGTATGTTTTTGGATGGGCATAGGGAAACCGGGGCAAGTTGTCACACTGGAAGTTGTCAAAAAGACTTTATATTAGTAATTATGGTTTTGAATCAAGTCAGTAACAAATAGACAATTGCTACAAATCTAGTTGTTACATTACTTTTGTGAATCCTCAAAAAAATCCCAATAATATCATAATTTGTAATAGCTAAAAATATGTAATGACAATATATTTTAATTGAAAGTTTGAACTGCGTTCTCAAGTAGTTAGGCCTACTTTTTGTTTTAATATTTTTGTTTGTTATTTTTGTACATGTTTGCTTTTTCATGAATTGTTAGATCTTTTGTAATTGTTTTAATGTTATAATTAGTTGAAAAGCCTATAATATGTGACAACATACCATTTGCTGGGTTGTCACTAAAAGTTTTTAGTCAGCTTAAGCTTTTTCCTGGCAATAAAGGAGTTTATTTTTGTAGCCAGCATTTTAAGGTATGTGTCTATACAGAAATTGACTTAGAAAAATAAACTTCCTCTCAGAAATAATATTGTAATAAAGAGTGTGACAATTAACACCGGTTTCCATTGTAAATAAAAGTTTTTTTTTTTTTTTTTTGAAATTGTAAATAAAACAAGCAAGTGTCATTTACTTCAAAATTTCACATTTAATTGAATGTGTTACATGCTGTTTCTTTGTAACTATTCAACTATTTTGTAGTTTTAAGCTTTGTCCTTGTAACTGTTCATGTAATTTAAGTCCATTTCAGTCACACATCTGTGATATTGTGTAAATGGTGTGATGTTTACAGTAACTGCCTCTATTGAAAGACTTCAAAGAGCATCATTTGCTGTTTAAATCTTGTGTTTGCAGCCCAAAGTAAGCCTGCAGGTTTCATTAGCCATCTTTATTTGTTGTGTAACAAACTCTGTTACCATCTCAAAGGGCTAAAACACACACATGTTTTTCTTTCATCCACTCATACTTGCAAACACATCTGTGCATTTACCTAAGCAGTGTGGAATTTTTTTATTTTTACAGTTAGCTATAGATAGCATATGAAACACCCCTGAAAACAGGCAGGCGTCCCTTCTCTGTTCCATGTGGTTATGTGAAGTATGATGCATCATATTCTACGACGACGCCTTGGCTTGGTATAGTGACAAGATATTTCAGATCAGTGTCAGATGGGTGTCCTTTTAAAACTTTCAAGTGTGAGAACAGTCATTGTTTCATTGGCTGCTTATGTATAATACTCTGCTTAGTGATGCCCAATATAGCCACAAATATGTAAGAGTGGAGTTAAGTTTAAAAAAAAAAAAAAGTTCCATTCTCTTTCTATTTCTGACATGTGTAAGAAAAGGAGCCTGTTGTAAGCAGAGGCTGTCCTCCTCCCACATGTACAGGCTGGACTGAAGGCTTGCGCACATCTGTGTTCCTCTAGTACTTGCACGAGACCCAAACATCTTTTATAACTCTACGGTTGGCTCAAACGCTGCGATCACGTCTGACTGCTTTTTTCATCCACGAGAAACCAGGCATATAGCATTTATCAGTGTATAAAAACCTACTGGCACAATCAGTCTGATAAAAACACATTACAATTGAAATAAAAAGGATATAACATGTCAATAAAATGTTTTTTTGTGTGTGTGTGTGTTGAGAATGTACCATGGTAATAACATGGTATTCTATACATTGGTGTATGATGTAGCCTACACTACTGTTCAAATGGTTGAGGTCATTAGATTGTGATGTTTTTAGAAAATCCCTCTTATGCTCACTAAGGCTGCATTTATTTGCTCAAACATACAGTAAAAGTGGTAATATTATTAAATAAATGATCTATAAATTTTCTATTTTAATATATTTTAAAATGTAGTTTATTCCAGTGATGGCAAAGCTGAATTTGTCATCAGGAATTGCTCCAGTCTTCAGTATCACATGATCCTTCAGAAATTATTCAAATACACTGGTTTGGTGCTAGAGAAAGATTTCTTATTATTTGCAGTTTCGAAAACAGTTGTGCTGATTAATATTTTTGTGAAAATCATGATAATTTTTTTCATGATTCTTTGTTTTCGATAGAAAGTAAAAAACAATCAAGCATTTATTTAAAACTTTTTTTTTTGTAAAAGTCTTTACTGTCACTTTTGTTTCATTTAACATGTCCATGCTAAATAAAAGTATTAATTTCTTTTAAAAAAATCTTACTGACCTCAATCTTGTGAACAGTATTGTAAGTATGATACTCATTCAGTATTTTTTTTATATATCAAAGCTCTAAGGAATGGATGCATGCGTTTATTGGTAGCTTCTTTGTTTTCTGCCAGTTCTGTACATTTTTTTTTTTTTTTACTTTATTGATATTGAATATTTAATTGTGAATGACTGTTAATTTAACCTATTTTAATATTTGAATGACCTTTGCCATCATCTATCACTCAATTTAATCTTTAAAACCACCAATAATGTAATAAGACTGACACTGTTAAATGTAATCTTTAACAAAGCAATAAATGAATATCCATTTTTTATACGGTACATTATAAGGTTTTGATACTTTAAATTTACATGCAAAACAGTTGTTTTTAATTTGTAGTGTTTTATTTTTTTGAATAATTTAGCAAAAATAATATAGAATTTTACTTTTGGCGAATTATTTGGTTAACACACCCATTGTTTGTTTGTTTTTTTAGTGTTGATGAAATATATTACCATCAGCATTTACTAGAAAGCTTGGCGTACATATTTATTTATCAGATGAACATGTGCTTACAGGGCCATTAAAAATGTCTTTCCCATGACTCTCCAGCATGCTTCTATGCTTGCTTTAGCTTGACTTGAGGCAAATTTGTTGGCTTACACGGCTGGCCTGCCATAAATGCTTTTATTTCTGTTGAGATGAATGACCCGAAGGCTGCTATTTTTCCCCAGCATGTGCCAGCAGAGGTTTTTCTGTCAGTCAGTCAGAGCGGTTCACAGAGGGATAGTGGCTAATACGGCTCAAACGGAGTGTGGAGTGGATAAAATTCATACATATGATGCCCTTGGGTGCCTGTCTGATGGATTTGAGAGGCCATTAGGGTTTTTTCCTTTTATTCTCATTCTCATGCTCATATTCATAACCTTTTATTTAATGCCATCTTGAGCCCTTTTCAGGGAACAGTACAAATAGTAATATTTATTTACGTTCAAAAAACAGAGTCGACTGTTTCCTTTTGACAGTTGCACCTATAGGCTGTTGAGTCCAGGAAAATATTTCCAAACAAAGGACAGGCTTCATGTCTCAGATTCAGTTTCTTCCCACTTAATGTCATTATTGGCATGTTTTCTCATAAGATTTGTTCCAAGGATCGTTCAAACACATATTCCAGGATTTTCCTTTGTCTGTGGTTTCAGAAAAATACTTGTGCTGTAACTTTTTGCAGTTTGACAGCCTGATGTTTTTGCATGTGCATAAACCGTTTTGATGTCGACAGATCCACAGTCTTATTTTCTCTGTGTGACTTCACAAGATTCAGAGAGGAAATATGAGCTTCATAAAGAACGTGTTATCGCTTTTCTCAGGCTGGAAGCCACCATGTTCCCGCCATGAGAGGAAATTCCAGCCATGCAAAAATCTGCAATGCAAAGCATCCTGAGCTTAGCTTTAGTCTACGCTGCATGGTTGTTAGCTCATAATAAAAGGCTTTCCAGACAGAGAGAGAAACTCCAATCAGTTCCTGTTTGCTGCTTTATTTTCTCAATAGTGATATTAATGTAGATTGACAGAACTGTTTAGAAACATCCAAGAAAAAATGCACCAAATATTGCTGTGTGAACATGTGACCATCGTGATGTTTGTATAACACAGCTTTTCTAGACATAACAGGAGTCCCCAGACAAGGTTTTGATTTATTATTTATATATAGTTAAAAGACCAGATTGAAATGTTCCATAATAGTTCTGGTTCAGAGAATTATTTTAAAAACTAAACCTTTCACACTAGTCAAGTGAATTAGTTTGCTCTGACCTTGATTTCATAGCATTTTTTTTTTTTGAAAACTCTTCAGAAGAAAGTATTTGATCCACTATTCTTTTAACAGAATGGCTACATTCACACCATCAGTGTTTGGGATTTATAAGCTTATTTACTAACAGATGTGACTCTTAAATCAGCCTGTGCATACATATATTTGAGTCAGTAACCTTTTATAATGCTATTATTTAATATTAGATTATTTAAAGTCATTATTAGATTGTTTTTGCAACAAACACAGAAGAGACAAACATTGTTCCTGATATTTCATCTGTAGCCCCACGTCATTTGCTTTGTATAATAATATATACGGCTACATTTAGATTATTAGACGATATCAAAAAGCAGAGTTTTGTGTTCGAATGCATTTGGTGCTGTGAGATCATGGTCAGTGTAAATGCTGCAAAGAAAATATGTGAACTTGCTTGTACACACTGTACAGAGCTAGTTATTAGATAGGGGATTTTTATGGTATAAGACCCTTAAAAAGGCTTGCTGTCAAACTAAGTTGCTCTGGTAATCCCTGTGTACTTCTTACACACAATTTGTTTACCCATTTTAAAGGATTATTAACTGCTAATTCACTGTATACAGCCTTTAGGGTTGTCTTTTACCACAACACATCATTTCAAAGTGGTGCTTTTTGATTTTTATGCTTCACATATTTCTTTGAATGACCTCTAATGGTTGAGTAGTTCATTTTACTTAGATCACAAGCCATTTCTATGCAGAAAAACTGAACTAACCTTTAGCCTGTTGTATTTGTGCATTATGGCGGAGAAATTTATCAACATTGGTGGATGGGATATCTGAACATGACAGGGTGTCTCTTCACCTCCTTGTTTTGAGGATTAAAACTGAGAGAATGCCACCTCTGTGTTCTCGGGCCACGAGCCAAAAGGGCCTAACAATGTGTCCCCACTAGTCCCCCAACAAAGTACCCAGTGTCCCCAGCAGCAGCACAAGCACTGTGCCAATAATTGAAATAAATGGCTCAGTTATTCTTTAAAATCTGTGGCTAATGGTTGGAGCTTGACTGTGTTACCCAGGGAACAGCAGAGAGCTGAGAACCAGCCAACCTTTCACCCAAAGGATATGCTCTGCTCTCTGGAACCATCACAGGGAGACCCCATCCAGATGAATACGCAGTTAGATATGAAAATGAATAGGAAGGGTTGAGAAATTCATGCACCGTAGTTTCTGAGCTCACATCAGTGTTGCTATCATTAACTTGAATGAAAATAAACAAAATTACTGACAATTAGAAATGTTGCCATTGCAGATAACTGAAATAAATTTAGGTTGAATTCTTAAAACTTTATTTAAAATAAATTTATTTTATTTAAATTAAAATAAAGCTAAATAGAAATTAATAGAATAAGAACAGAAAGAATAAAAATGCAGATAGAAAAACTAAAACTGAAATTAAAATGAAAACTGAAAATCTAAAATGAAAAACTAATTCAAAATGTGTATAATAAATAATATAATAGTATATAAATAATAGTAAAATAACAGTAGATCAAATTTTTCTGTATATGTTATTCTGATCTGGCTGTAGATACTATTCTACCCAAATTTTTGGTGTCTGTGTAATACTTTCCTGAATTACATTAGTCATGTATCAGACTCGCAGCTCAATGGCATCTATTTCTTCATTCAGTTTTGTGTTTTTATTACTCATTGCCTAAGCCTTCAAAAGGTTACTGTCAGTGTGTATAGAAATTGCCTAAATACATTTTGTGCTGTTTACTGCAATATTCATTTTATTTCCTCTTTATTCAGGATAAACAGAGCTGAACAAGATGATGTCTGATGCCAGTGACATGTTGGCAGCAGCCTTGGAGCAAATGGATGGTATTATAGCAGGTAAAATTGTTACATGTAGGCTTTTCAACATTTCTATTATCCATAAAAAATCAAAAGTGAATTAAAACCTCTATTCCAAATCCAACGATCCATCCACATTTAAACCTGAAAAAATAATTGACTGCACATTGGTAAATTTGTTCATTCTATCCAGATTGGAAATGTTCTGCAGTTATACAAAGAAAATGTCACAGGCTCATTTCATGAAACTTTACTGAGGTTTAAAGAGAGTAAGATTGGACCGATATTAGCACACTGACCAAATGGTCTGGCATATGAAGTAATTTATCACTGGCTTATTATAAGGCGGACATTTCAAGTTGCAGTTGCTTGTCAGATCACATGATTTCCTGAGATTTTAGCAATTAAAGCATTTCCTCTGCTCTTGTTCTGACTTCAGAACTTGAGTGGTTATTTGCTCACAGCATGCTTTATTATAAGGTCATACTATCTTTTATGCCACAGTGCATGATAATTGTGTTTTTATAATGATTGCCATACATTTTGCTTTATTGTAAAAGATTTTATTGCTTGATTCTCATGAGCATTCAATTTGTAATTTGTCGCTCCACCAGTTTTCTTGCGCATAATATTGTCTGAATAAAATATGATCAACTCTCCATTCACCGCTTTTATTTATTTTTGTCTTTGGCACTCAGGCTCCAAGGCTCTGGACTACTCCAATGGCATCTTTGATTGTCAGTCCCCAACATCGCCCTTCGTGGGTAGCTTGCGAGCCTTGAACTTACTGGAGGACCTCAGGGGCGTTCTGGAGCTCATGGACGCTGAGGAGAGAGAGAGCTTGCGTTGTCAGATCCCAGACTCTACCGCAGACAGTCTGGTGGAGTGGCTGCATGGTCACCTGGTACATACACCTCATACCAGAACTCTGGAATGTCTACTATAGATATGAACATGAGCTAGCATACTATGTGTTGCCATGTTGTGAGGAAGTACATGGTTATTTATACTTCCTTTATTTATAGGAAGTCTATTTTCCCGTTAGCCAATAGTCTATTTTCAATCATAGTCAAAAGTAAGTTGTGTGTTGGTTTGTGCCTGTTGGAAGTATTTTCGGTGGTATTGCTAGGCCTATGCTCACGATTTTCATTCTGATGTAGTAAGGGTTCAGTGTTATAAATTATTAATTGAGGTATTATAGCATCATTTGCAGCTGTTCTTTTCATAATTAAGACTGCAGTGCAGTTTTGTTTTATCATTGCCTCATGATATTAGTTACAGCAGATCCAAGAAACATTATTCTTGTATGTCTTGAGACAGAACAACTGCCAAGGGAAAGTCAACACATAGTACCATATTTATTCAGTTTATGTGGATTATGTTCGTTCACCCAATGTTAACGTTTATTTGGCACAATAAATGATGCATGAAAACCCTGAATCTCAAGTGACCCTACTCGTGTCAATATTACTTGCTTTTAAAAGCATAAAATTAACTGTTTCAAGCCAATGTCATGTTGGATTCCAGAAGTCTTTTATAATAGATTATTTTTTGTGTTTTTTGGACAGTCAAATGGACACATTTCAGTCACCGGTGATGTTTACCAGGACAGACTTAATCGTCTTGAAAGTGATAAAGAATCCCTTGTGCTTCAGGTAACTTTGTATATACTTGCACATACAGTACATTCAAAAATTTGGGGTCGGCAAGATTTTTAAATGTTTTTGAAAGAAGTCTCTTGTGCTCACCAAGGCTGCATTTATTTGGTCATAAATACAGTAATATTGTAAAATATTATTACAATTTAAAATAATTGTTTTCTTTTTTAAAAATGTATTCCTATGATGACAAAGCTGAATTTTCAGCAGCCATTACTCCAGTCTTCAGTGTCACATGATACTTCAGAAATCATTCTAATATGCTGATTTGCTGCTCAAGAGAAATTTCTTATTAGCAATGTTGAAAACTGCTTAATATTTTTGTAGAAACCCTGATACATTTTTTTCAGGATTCTTTGGTAAATAGAAAGTTCAAAAGAACAGCATTTATTTGTAATATAAATTATTTTTAAAAAATGTAAATATATTTACTGTCACTTTCAATCCATTTAATGCATCCTTGCTGAATAAAAGAATTAATTTCTTAATAAAATAAAGCCATCATTCTTTACAGGTGAGTGTTTTGACGGATCAAGTGGAGGCGCAGGGTGAAAAGATAAGGGACCTAGACCTGTGCCTTGATGAACACCGTGAGAAACTAAATGCCACTGAAGAAATGTTACAACAGGTAAGTTTAAAGGTGTTCCTTGTATATTGGTGTTACGGGGCTGATAAGACGTGAGACGTGCGGATCCATATGCAGAGCTTTATTGGTAAACATGGTCAGAACAGGCAGGGTCATAAAACAGCAAACAGGTATGGTAAAGGTAAGACACAGCAATCCGTGGAGCAAGCGAGGGTCGGCGATCGGCGTACAGTATCCAAAGGGGCTAGGCAGAGAGATAATCCATAAACGAGAGCAATAATCCAAGCGAGGTGCAAACACAGTCCAAACGGCAAGGCAAAGGGGTAAATCCAGGAAACAAAGGCAGGGTCAGACACGGCAAGAATAACAAGGCAAGGCAAGGCGAGACTATGACTAGGGCTCCGTAATGTAGCTATCGCTAGGAGAGTGATATACGCAATACAATACTCGGCACCGAAACTGAGAATGTCCAGTGCTTAAATAGTGTGTGTGATTGGTGATCAGTGAAATCAGGTGCGTGTCGTCAGTGCAATGGATTATGGGAAATGCAGTACGGTGTGCTGTGAGAGTCCATGTGGTGAGTGGGTGACCTCTGGTGGTGATTGTCCGGAATGGCATGGACCCGATTCGTGACATAGCCCCCCCCCCAAGGAGCGGCTTCCAGACGCTCTTATAATCCAGGAGGGCGGTGGAGCGGAGGCGGAACAGGGGGAGGGACGGAGGGCCAGGTCCGTGAGGAAGTGGGAAGACCAGGGACTGGGGCAGGACCGGCAGAGCAGGAGACCCAGGCGGAACCGGAGACCAGGACAGAGCAAGAGCCCACCAGGGCGGAGCAGATGACCACCAGACCGGAGTAGAAGACCACCACGGCGGAGCAGAAGACCACCAGACTTGAGCGGAAGACCACCACGGCGGAGCAGAGGACCACCAGACCAGAGCAGAAGACCACCCAACCCAAGCGGCAGACTGGGCAGGAAACCATGGCAGGGACTGGGACCTGGGAGAAACAGAAACAGAGAACACAGGCCACCACGGCGGAGCAGAAGACCACCAGATCGGGACAGAAGGCCACCAGACCGGACCAGAGGACCACCACGGCGGAGCAGAAGACCACCAGAGCGGGACAGAAGGCCACCAGACCGGACCAGAGGACCACCACGGCGGAGCAGAAGACCACCAGACCTGAGCGGAAGACCACCACGGCGGAGCAGACGGGACTGGAAGCCATGGCAGAGTCTGAGATCTGGGGAAAACAGAGGCAGACAACACAGGGAGAGCAGAGACAGACAACACAGGCAGAACATTCATAGTCTCAGGGGGCACGGCTATAGCCGTGACTGGACAGGGCGAGAGCTCACAGACGGCCTCTTTAGCCGTGACAGGACAGGGCGAGAGCTCACAGACGGCCTCTTTAGCCGTGACAGGACAGGGCGAGAGCTCACAGACGGCCTCTTTAGCCGTGACAGGACAGGGCGAGAGCTCACAGACGGCCTCTTTAGCCGTGACAGGACAGGCAGTGAGTTCAGGAACGGCCTCCGTGACAGGACAGGCCGTGAGTTCAGGAACGGCCTCCGTGGCCGTGACAGGGCAGACAGTGAATTCAGGAACGGCCTCCGTGGCCGTGACAGGGCTTACAGTGAGTTCAGGAACGGCCTCCGTGACAGGGCAGGCCGTGAGTTCAGGAACGGCCTCCGTGGCCGTGACAGGGCAGACAGTGAATTCAGGAACGGCCTCCGTGGCCGTGACAGGGCAGACAGTGAGTTCAGGAACGGCCTCCGTGGCCGTGACAGGGCAGACAGTGAGTTCAGGAACGGCCTCCGTGACAGGGCAGGCCGTGAGTTCAGGAACGGGCGCCACCACTTCGGGAGGTTCTGCAGCGGAAGCCGCCACCTCTGGAGGCACTGGAGCAGACTCGTGGACAGGAGAGACCTCAGGAACAGACTCGTGGACAGGAGAGGCCTCAGGAACAGACTCGTGGACAGGAGAGGCCTCAGGAACAGACTCGTGGACAGGAGAGACCTCAGGAGCCCAGAGTGCAGCCCACAAACTCAAAATGGCGACCGCCATGACAGGAAGCACTGAGGTCGGGGGAACAGTCTCTGTAAACTTGTGAACAGGAGAGGTCTCAGGAACAGACTCGTGGACAGGAGAGGCCTCAGGAACAGCCTCGTGGACAGGAGAGGCCTCAGGAACAGCCTCGTGGACAGGAGAGGCCTCAGGAACAGCCTCGTGGACAGGAGAGGCCTCAGGAGCCCAGAGTGCAGCCCACAAACTCAAAATGGCAACCGCCATGACAGGAAGCACTGAGGTCGGGGGAACAGTCTCTGTAACAGCCAGTGCTGAGGCCCTGGGAATGCCAGCTGCTCGCACCGACATCAGTGGTGGGTCCATTATACTGGCAATTAGACAGGGAACTCGAAGGACTGACCTTAAATCTCTGGTGAGAGACATGACGTGACAAGGCTCAGGCGTGGCGGCCATCTTGGCCGGGGACTCAGGCGTGGCGGCCATCTTGGCCGGGGACTCAGGCGTGGCGGCCATCTTGGCCGGGGACTCAGGCGTGGCGGCCATCTTGGCCGGGGACTCAGGCGTGGCGGCCATCTTGCGATGAGGCTCAGGCGTGGCGTGAGCAGACTCTGGCTTGACAGACGTGACGTGAGCAGACTCTGGCTTGACCCGCAACATTAGAACTGCTGTGTCCATACCTGAGGAATGCTGGTTATAAAAGCTGCTGGATCCTCGTGTGGCCGAGTATTCTGTTACGGGGCTGATAAGACGTGAGGCGTGCGGATCCATATGCAGAGCTTTATTGGTAAACATGGTCAGAACAGGCAGGGTCATAAAACAGCAAACAGGTATGGTAAAGGTAAGACACAGCAATCCGTGGAGCAAGCGAGGGTCGGCGATCGGCGTACAGTATCCAAAGGGGCTAGGCAGAGAGATAATCCATAAACAAGAGCAATAATCCAAGCGAGGTGCAAACACAGTCCAAACGGCAAGGCAAAGGGGTAAATCCAGGAAACAAAGGCAGGGTCAGACACGGCAAGAATAACAAGGCAAGGCAAGGCGAGACTATGACAAGGGCTCCGTAATGTCGCTATCGCTAGGGGAGTGATAAACGCTAACAATACTCGGCACCGAAACTGAGAATGTCCAGTGCTTAAATAGTGTGTGTGATTGGTGATCAGTGAAATCAGGTGCGTGTCGTCAGTGCAATGGATTATGGGAAATGCAGTACGGTGTGCTGTGTGCTGTGAGAGTCCATGTGGTGAGTGGGTGACCTCTGGTGGTGATTGTCCGGAATGGCATGGACCCGATTCGTGACAATTGGAGACATGGCCTGGTGGTTGGGTACATGTGCATTTTGCACATTAGAGCTTATTTTCAACCCATAGTTTCCATAAAATGTCTTCACTTTACTGTCCAATTACAAGCAAAACCCATACAATTAAATTCATAAGACTGATTTTCTTTGTTCATGCTCCATTTGTGAACTCTTGTTCATAGGAACTCCTCTGCAGATCAGCCCTTGAGACTCAGAAGCTGGAGCTTATGGCAGAGATGTCCAACTTGAAACTGAAGTTAACAGCCATGGAGAAAGAAAGACTCGATTTTGATGACAGATTTGGAGATAGTGAGGTAAGAAACATGCACACATGCATGAGGGAAATAATTGTGTAATGATGTATTTGTTTGGAAATGTCAGTGGCTATAATGCTAGTCATTGGTTAATTTGTGATTCCGCCGCTGGTGCACAGAGCTCTTTTGTTTTGACCACTTTAACATATTGCAGTTTGCTGGAAAATGACTTGAATGTTTGTTTAGAATCGTGATTCTGCAATATAGCCAACCTTTTGTTTCTAGACAAGCCTGAAGCAGAAAGACTTGCATTCAACAATGCGATCTGTTAGCGCTCGGACATCTACCAATCACGTCATGTTGTGGTACAGAGGTCTGTTCCAGTGCACTGGAATGCTGGCCTTTTAACTATTCTCTGCTTTGTTTGTTGTCTGGGCAAAATGGCAAATGCAAAAACAGCCTTTACCAGATACCATTTCCTCTCCAAAAATGGTTTGAGTGGCCTCTTTTCTCTCTAGAAAGTAGTCATTACCACTAAGGACTATGCCCCACTGTGGATGAATGTGAGTAGGAACGGTCCTCAGCAAGAGGGTGTTGGAATCCATTGAAATGGTTTTCCACATCAGTGGTTTCAACTATTTCAGATAAACCTGCCCTAAGCCATGTTTGGCCAGTTCACAAATACACTTTCTGTCAAAGTGGGTGTTTCTTGGCCCAAATGCAAACTGGACCATTTTTGTGTTGTTTGTTAAAAGCCTAGCAACTTGAGACTAGGCGTAAAGCAGACTTTTATCTTAGAAACTCCAGACCAGCTGGCCTTGTTGTCCAGGGTTGCTTTCGGTCCTTGTCCATAACATGTTTTATTTAGGCTTGAGAAATGCTGTTATCACTTTAACAAGTATTTTTCAGTCAGACAACATCCAAAAATGAAGAAAAGCAAGAGGATGATTTCAGATTAGGGTCATGGAGATGAACCAGTCTGTGTTCACAGTCGGCCACGGAAAACAGGTTTTGTCTCCTCGTTGTTGACAAACGTTCCATTTTAGGCCTTTCTTTGTGATTGTGTTTTCCGTTCTTCTTAGAGTATTATAGAACATATATACTAAGTATTTATTGTTTAAACTGTGCACTTAATTGGCAAGTGTGTTTGGTCTAGGTTGGTCAACACATTCTTCAAAGATATAAATTATTTCTGCTGTTTCCTGTTATTTTGCTGCCACATAATTTACTGTCTCAGCAAGACTCCAGTTTGTTTCCCAAAAAGTCCTCTCTTTATCCTGTTAAGACTATGTCATTTTTATATTTTGAAGAACTATCAGAATTATTGTAGCCTGAAATACTGTACACTACTGTCCAAAAGTTTGTGGGCTGTAAGATTTTTAAAATATTTTTGAAAAGAATTATCTTGTTCAACAAGCCTGCATTTAATTGATCAAAAATAAAATAAAACCGTAATTTTGTGAAATATTATTGCAATTTAAAATAACTGTTTTCTATTGAATATATTTTCAAATGTAATTAATTCCTGTGATGGCAAAGCTGAATTTTCAGCATCATTTGCATCAGTGTCACATGATCATTCAGAAATCATTATAATATGCTTGAGTGCTTAAGAAATATTTGGTGCTTAAGAAATGTTTATAACATTTCTTATCATCAGAGTTGAAAACCGTTGTACTGACTCCAAACTTTTGAACTGTAGTGTATTCTGATTGTCCTTAAGCTTTCCGGATCACTGCTCCAAGTGGATGCATCTGTATTTTCTGTATTTTTTTTTAACTGAGTGTTTACAACTAGAGGCTGCTCTGTTGTTTATTGAATCATAAATCCATGGCTGAATGCTAGACATCCTGACAAAGAGCTTGGCCCTGAAAGGCCTGAGTGCTGAATAGATGCTTGTCACTAGGTTCTTGTTTTTTTGCTCATTTCTAAAGATTGAATACTTAGACTGTTTGTTAAACAAACCATTTTAAACTTGAAATTAGGCTTCTCTTTGAAGCAAAATTGTTTAGGAATATGGCCTTGATAGTCTGTATGTGTTTAGAAACGAGTTATTAATATTATTAGATTCCATGCATTAACGTCCCTCAGTTTTTTAAACTGTATGTAATATTTTATTTTTGTGGTAATCAGCAGCATACATATTCAGTCGGCAGTTTAACTTTAACCCATTTAGCATTTGTTTTAGAGTAAATTTCACATTGTTAAATATTAATAATAAAATTAGTTGTTGTTGCTAAAATGCTTGATACACTTTGTGAAATTCTATGGAGATTGCTTGCCTTAAGAATATTTTTTTCTCTTTTTAGGGTTTGATTTTGGAGATTAATGAACTGAGATATCGCATTTCTGAGATGGAGAGTGAACGGTTACAGTATGAAAAGAAATTGAAATCCACTAAGGTGAGTTTCAATGCTAGTTGCTTACTAGTAAAAACAACAATACTTGACGTTGCCATCTTTAAGCTTGCATAGGGATTCTCTTCTTTTTTCTCTCTTGCATAACCTGTCATCTTTCTTGTTATCTTTAAGTGTCTATTTTCCTTTTCCTCCTTGGCTAACCTCTCTGCCGCTAGTCGCTAATGGCCAAACTCTCTAGCCTGAAACTCAAAATGGGCCAGATGCAGTATGAGAAACAGAGGAAGGAACAAAAAATCCAGGCGCTCAAGGTTGGCATACCTCAGGGTGGTTGCTGCTTGTGGTTGTGATCCAAAGATTTTTTATTTAGTTATTTTTGCACTGTAACTTTGCTTTTTGGCACTTTCAGTTTAAAGTTGAAACATTTCACATATATAGTGGCCACATTTAATATTTTATTAACAATGCAGTGACATTCAATGTTGCTTTGGAGTCCAAATACGTTCTGAGGCCACTGTTATGAGCCTATTCTCTCATGTCACTACAGAATCAAACTTATAACTGTCTCAGCTTGACTGAGAGCTCCATAGCCCTCCATTTTGCACCATTTTGTACAGACAAAGTTCTCATCATGATTTGAAAGCTGCTCATTAAATCTGCCCTCCTCTGTAAGCAGTGGCACCAGTATAACATCTCAGCAAGTTTAATTAACCACAAGTATGCTTTAGTATGAGGCTCTACGTTATGTTTAAGCTGAGAGGGCTAAATTTCAGACTGCTTTATAATGCAGGAGAAGCTATTTTCCTACTGTAGTATACTGTTAAACCACAAGCTTCGAAAAGCTTTTTTACAACCCTGGCAATGCACTGAACTCTTGAATGAAGTTCTCTTATGTGATCTTGATTAGTGGTGGACACATATTTAATTGAATAATTGGCTATTTGTGAGATAATCCAGTAACTCGTGCTTGGACAATTAACAAAAACGTAAGTGTCAGATAAAATATCTGCAATATTTCAAACTTTCATTTTGCATGTGCCATGTTCTGATTTCTCTGATGATAGCAATTAGTAACTGCATGGTTTGGTATTACTGGATATTTAACCTGTTAACTTTGTGATGGTCCAGACTTTGGATCAGAGTTGTGAGATGTGTGTGTTTAATGTTCAGGAGGAGCTGGTTACGTTGAGAAGGCAGCTGGATGGCAGAGATGGTGATCTGAGAAGGCTGCAGGATGAGACGGGGTCCAGATCCCCAATGCCTGCAGGCCTAGACAGCACAGAGAGAGGTGGGTCATGCATAGCTGCAGTTATTCACACTTAGTAACCACAGTATTGCCTGTCCCAGCGTGCCCTACAGGGGTCTAGTTTTGTCTTGTCATTATGCTGCATCTGTGATGCTGTACTTACACATTTAAAATAAAATCTGGAGTACATCAAGCTCAATCAGTTGTAATTGTATGAATTAATTGTTTGCTATTTTTTAATTTGGCTTTTTTTGTTTATTTTAGTTATTTGCTTTGTTTTTGTTTTTATTTTTTCACAGTTTTGTCTTGGTTTTTTTAGCTTGTTTTTTTGGTCTTTGCTTTGTTTGATATATTTAAGTTTTTGTTTTGTTTTTGCGTTATTTATTGTTGGTTTGTTTGTATAGATTTTTTTTAATGTTATTTTCCTTGTTTTTTGTTTCTTTGTTGTTGTTTTTTTGTTTTTTATTTGCTTTTTTGTTTTTGCTTTTTTTATTGTTTGCTTGTTTTGATTAGATTTTTTTCACACTGTTTTCCCTTATTTATTTTATTTTTATTGTTTGTTTTAATTTTTTTACCGTTTCTCTTTTTGCTTTCTTTTTATTTAGATTTTTTTTTTTTAAAAGTTTTTGCTTTTTATTGTTTGCTTGTTTTGATTAGATATTTACACTGTTTTCCATTGTTTATTTTTTTTGTTTTTTTTTTATTGGTTTTTTTTTAATGTTGTTTTTTGATTGTTTTTGATTTTATTGATTGTTTAGATTTTTACTGTTGTTTTCCCTGGTTTATTTTGATTTGGTTTATTTAGTTATTATAGTTTTTGCTTGCTTTATTTATTTATTTATTTGTTTTGATTATTCCCCTGTTGTTTTTATGTCTTTTTTGATGTAACATTTACCTTTTAGAGCTTTATTGGTCCAACACATTCAATAACAGAAGACGTTTAATATCATTACTCTGTCTTAAACAGTTTTCCATACTGAGGAAACATTAAAAAAGAGGCTCAAAGAAAAACGTAAGGGGACTCCATGTCTACCTTCTACACATACATCCCTTTTTCAGTTTTTTAATCTTTGTACTATTTTTGTCCTCTTAGTCCTCTGCCTGCATGTTTGGGCATGGTACTCATGAAGCTTGCTTTTCTACGACACGAAGCAGTGCAAATTACAGTCGTATAGGAAGTTAATGGATTTAAAAATACAAGATATTAGGTATAGGAAAAAGAAAGAAGTAATGAATAACAATCCTTTCTTATGTTGTAGCCCTGACAAAAGTCAGATTGTGGTCGCCATCTGGCATGTCACATTTACATTATTGTCTGTTTGTTTCTTGCCTGTCACCTTGTACTGTAACACCTCCTGTTCCCCAAAGCTAGTTTCTTCACCTCACTTTCCCTCTTCCATCCATTATAGTGCATTGCCCGTAACCCATGTTCACACTCTTCATGACCTCGCAGACTGGACATCCACTCTTATCTGTGGCTGCATACACTCACATTTAATCCCAACAAGCTCCTCCTCGCTTCCATTGTGTACATTTCTCACATTTATCACAGAAGGTCACTGTTGTATTTCAGCTCGACGTGTCTGTCTACAGTTTTATGTGATGCTAAATGTCAGGCCTGAGGCCTAATGTTTCTTTGCCCTTTAGTGTTTATGAAACTCTTTAGTTTACTAAGCCTGTGCTTTGCAGATATGGAAGTACAGAAGATGAAGAAAGCAATGGAGTCGTTGATGGCAGCAAATGAGGAGAAGGTAGTTTTAAGTCATACGTTTCCTTTCCCATTGCTTTTGAAAATCATAAAAATCATAAAAGAACTTGGCATTTAATGCTGTTAATGATGCTTTGTGTAGGATCGCAAGATTGAAGAGTTGCGACAGTCAATCTTGCGTTACAAGAAAGTACAAGAGATGGTGATGTCAGCACAAGGGAGAAAAGGTGATTTGTTTTATTTTAATAAAAAAATTCCAAAGTGATTTCAACAAAATGCATTTATCTTTCCTGTAATCAGTGTAATTTTAGTAATATTTATATACTATTATAGTATTTATTAATATTTAGAATTTTTATATTGAGTTTTTATTTTTATTTTAGTTTGTTTTATTAATTTTAAGTGCTTTTGTCATTTTATCATTTCTTATTTAGCTTTATTTTTTTAGTTTTAGTAATTTTAGTACTTCAACTTAAACTCATTTTATTTCGGTTAGTTGTCAGGCAACATTTCTAAACTTCATTTACTGGTTAAGCTGAAGTTTTCATCTAATATTTAAATTTTATTTTAGCTTTATTTTAATTCATGAAAATGATTTTAATAATTTCAGTGAACAGTAACAACACTACCTGTAATACAAAAAAATGCATTATTTAAATTGTAAATTATATATTGTGGTAAAGTTAATGTGTTAACTTTAATATATTGTGGTAATGTTGATGTAAAAAATGCTAAATAAATAAATAAATAAAGTCATTCTTGCTGTAATACAATACTAAGAAACACCACAGAGACTCCAGGGAATTACAGAAAAAAAAAAAAAATTGAATATGAGAGGAAAATGTGCTCAATTATCATAAAAATAAAATATTAATTATTAGTAAATTTTATTTCTATTTTTTTAAATTTTATTTTATTTGGGTCAAATGTGAGCTGGATTTGGTTTTCTACAGATTCACCCAATTAGTTAAATCCTGTGATGTGCTGCTGATAAGTGACAGGCTGTATTTTCTGTGTGGCGTTTTCCAAGCTAATGATCAAATCTCCCTCCTCTTCTGTCTTTCTCATCAGATAAGGTCAAAGAAGGAGACAGTGATGGGAGCAATAGCGACAGCTCCCTCTCCATATCCACCGCCCTCTCTGTTTCCATGGACACAGAGAAGTCTCTGCTCTCTTACACAGAGGAAGTTGCTATGAGGGGTCAAAATGAGGTATAATTTTCTTTCCACACCATCCAAATTCATATAATATTTCCCTCGAGATTACACCATTTACTGTTTGTGGTTAGTTTGCATCCTCGTTAAAGAACTATATTTTGTTTTGGCGTCCATAATCTGAAATCACTGCACTGCAACCTAGAATTATTCTTAATTTAGAGCAACACAGGCTGATTGACAGTTCAGCAAAGTTGTGTTGATGGTGTTTTTTCAAGCTAAAGGCAAAATTGAACACTTGTGGAACACACAGCATGTCAAACTGTGGCTCATACTGTCACAGACGATCCAAGACGCAGATAGTCACTTGTCAGGGAGTGACTGAATGTCTTCAGATATTACTGTTCAGAGGTGATGGATCCTTGGAATATGATGTATGCAGTAGAACTTTTTGAACCAAGGACTCCCAAAACTGAGTAAATGAAATGCATTTATGTAATTAGTGTTATTTTATTATTATTTCTGTACAATTATAGCATTTTTTTGTTTATACATTTTAATTATATTTTACTTTAAGTTGTATAAATTGTATGTGTTTGTCATTTTTATTAGAATTTTTAAACATTTCTGTTTAGCTTCAATTTATGTCAGTTTTAGTAATTTTAGTACTTCAACCAAAGCAGCAGTTTTAATTTACATTTCATTTTTTTAAATTGAAGTTTTTCATCTAATATTTATATTTTATTTTATTCTATTTTATTTCAGGTTTATTTCACTGAACGAAAATTATTTTTAATAGTTTGTGAACAGTAACAACACTACCTGTAATACAAAACAAATCTGCATTATTTAAATTGTAAATCATTTCTATATTTTGAAAGGTCATGGATACTTCAGAGAATTACAAAAAAAAAATCAGAATAAGAGGGGAAAATGTACTTAATTATTATAAAAAATGTGCAGCTTTTCCTTCTATTTTTCAATCTATATTAATGTATTTGTTTGTTTTTTTTAATGCCCTTAATGGTACAGTACAGCACTTTAAAATGTTTTATAAAAACCAACCAAATAAATAAAAAATCCCTAATAAAAAGGATATATTGTCTTGTATTATATTCTATTAAGTACTGTATTTTTATGCTGGAAAGGTTGTTTGAGATGTACCTCCAGGGGTCTGCATTTTGAAAAATGCTGGTGTAGAGAATACACTGTTGTGAATTTACCTTTGCATGTTCTCTTCGTCTGTAGGCGACTACATTTGTCAGTACACTCCAAGTGCCATCGCTCACAGTCTCTTCCCCAGACAAAGCAGAGAGCGATTCAGCGCTGGAACACATGCAGTCATCAAGGTACAGAGTCATTTAAAACACAGCTTGTGTCTGCTGAGGTTGTTTTTTCACACAGGATCATCATCTAATAAAATCCGGTCAAGCAAACATTCTTTTGTATCATAACTGTGGCTGTAGGTTTGTGTCCCAAAGCATCCTACCTGTGTTACAGCATCCAAGCATCCCATTCTCAGTGTTAGCACCTCTGAAGGCTTTTCCTTTCTTGTGGTTTATGTTAGTATCCTCTTTCCATCCTTTCTAGTCTTCGAAATGCCTATTGTCTGTATCGGAGTTCATGACCACGTCACCCTATTCATGCTATCCCATCATTCTTTGGTGTGTTATAGTGTAATTTTCTCACCGTTTGCACATCAATGCATGTCCATCTGTACACCCCACTGCTTACCCAACATGCTTTGCCACCACCTCTGCATCCCAATGCTTGTGTGTTTGTCCTTTGTAGTGAGAAAGAGTGTCAGGAGCCAACTCAATCACAGGAGACCCCATTAGATGAGAGTCCCGAGTGAGTATGTGTGTCAGGTGGAGTTTGGTTACAAAAATGGCACATTTTGATTTGCCAGTTTTTGGGTAACCTGAAATGCCACTATTGTGAATCAAAGTGTGTGTCAGACACCTTAACATAGTGGTTATGAACATCTGTATGTTGGAAAGAGTGATGTAACAATGTCTTTTCATGTTTCAGAACTTCAGAGGACACAAAATCAGCAAGCCAGGGAAACCTTGATGGAAGAGCCAGTGAAAAGGTGAATTTCAGACTTAACTTGAGTAAAAGTGTATTTATTTTGAAGGTTATTATTAGAGCTAGGCAATATATTGAATATTTAAAGTGATTTAAAGTGAGATTAAAAAAGAGTCTATTTTTAATTCAAGAAGCCATTAGCAGTAGATCAGAGGCCAGCAGAGGTCATTTTTATTTTTAAGTTTAAATCGTAACTGTTAACATTATTATTATTAATTGTTGTTTTTATATTAAATTAGAATTTTTATAATGATAATGATGAATATACATTATAATTTATATATTTATATATATATATATATATATATATATATTTTTTTTTTTTTATTTTTTTTTTTTTTTAATTTTAGTTTAAGTTGTAGAAATTTTGTTTCTGAACATTTATATTAGAGTTTTTAAACATTTCTGTTTACCTTAGTTTTAGTAATTTTAGTACTTCAACCGAAGCAGCAGTTTTTTTTAAAGTTTTTAAGTTAACATTTAATTTTTTTTTAAGTTGAAGTTTTTCGTTTAACATTTATATTTTATTCTATTTTATTTCAGCTTGATTTGACTGAATGAAAATGATTTTTAATAGTTTTTGCTCAACATTTATGCTTTTTTATATTACATACATAAGGTTATTTGAAGTTTCTGAAATGTTTTATTTCTTCACTTTTAGAGCAAAGCATTTGATGAGTTCAACAAGATCACAACACTACCACCCAAATCCCCAAGCTCTTCTTGTACTGCTGAGGATGACAGCTTCGGTTCCAGGAAAATGAGGTCTTCCTTTGGACGAGGATTCTTCAAGATCAAGGGAGGGAAGAGGACTGCTAGTGCCCCTAATTTGGGTATGACTTCTATGTTACTTCTAGATCAATATGCCCATGGTCAATTACAGTTTCACTGTGATTAAAAAAAAAAAAAAAAACCCCAGCTAAAATTACAAGTCCAAAACTTTTGGACATTTTGTTTTTAGATTAAAAAGTTCATGAGTCAAGAGTGCCCAAATTTAGTACAAACACCCATTTATGGGCTAGACCTGCCATATGGCCTCTCTGAGGAAAGACAAAGAAGAACTTGATGTGTCTTCATTTCTTTCTTTCCTTCAAGGAATAATCCCTCACCTTTGATGCATTTCCACACATAATAAATTGGTTCTCTGACCCTGTACTGTTTCAAACAGACTCTCCTTTTGCTCAAAGTCAGTTTATTAAGCAAATTTAAAGTCAAAACACACAGATACAAGTATTTTACTGATTTTGAAAACGCAAATGATCGTAATCTATAACATATTGTGGGAAGGAACACAGTTTATTTTAGCTTCAAACTTGATTCAAAAAAGGTCTGCCTTTTGAAAGTAAGAAATTTAGGCATGAAGTTGGTTTA
Source organism: Tor tambroides (assembly GCA_021397915.2). NCBI lineage: Eukaryota > Metazoa > Chordata > Actinopteri > Cypriniformes > Cyprinidae > Tor > Tor tambroides. The sequence continues at coordinate 19,103 of JAFVLL020018578.1, read as the reverse complement.
TTTTCATGACTTTTCTTCATAGCAGGAGATGATATTAAATGAAGTAATGGCGATTATGGGTGTTTTGAAGTCCTCTTGTCAAAATAATAGTCTGAATAGATGTGTTTAAACATTGAGCTCATGTGGTAATCATGAAGTATATAGAGGTTCTGTCCTCATCGCATGTTATTTTGTGACCACATTACACAGCACTCTCATATCCAAACTACCATACGCTCAAGCTGGATTTAGTTCCATTCAGTAACAGAGATGTTATTACTTCCATTGTGTTAACTTGCATGTCAGCATGTGACTTTGTTCCATGGTTCCACTCCTAAAATAAACCCAATCCAGTTGTTCTTCAGTCCAGACTAGAAGTCACCTGCAATCTTGCCTCATGATGCTGATTCCAGTAGTTCAAGGAAGACACTGTCATTTTTGAGCTTTATTTCTTTTAAACATCCTGTTATTCATGACATTTTTACTGCTCTGCTCTCTAACTGAACGACTGCCTTGTTTTTCTTCCTTCCCATAATCTTTGGTTTGTTTGACGCTTGACTGGCCATGGTATTGTGGGTAACGTAGTTTGCTGTTGTGACAACAGGACTTTTTCTTTTCTTGTGTATGTGTTTGTTTGCACAGCTGAGACAGAAAGGGACGGCACTGACCATCTGGATCTGGCAGGCATGCCGCAGAGGTCAGCTGACAGTGGCAGCACACACACTCTCCCCATTTCTCCGGAGGGCAAGAAAAAGTCAAAAGGAATCAAAGCACTCTTTGGAAAGTGAGTCTAAAACAGTTGCAGGGTTAGACATTTTGGACATTTGGTATCTTTCCTTTTCTAGTATATTTCATATCCTTTTGATATTGTTAACTAAAACTATTAACAATTGGGTTTGTTAATTGAAAAATCTTGAATATAATATAAATATTAGATGCAAAACCTAAAAATGAGAAATGTTGCTTTGGTAACTAAGTGAAATAAAACAAATTGCAGTTGAAGTTGAAGTACTAAAATTATTAAATCTGAAATATAAATTAAAACTAAATAGAAACATAAAAAACTAATGAAAATGACAAAAGCACATTAAAAAATTACTAAAACTGAAACCAAAATGAAAACTAAAAAGCTAAATATATAAATATATATAAAAAATATATATATTAATAAATTGCATAATAGTATTTAAGTAATATTAAAATAACACTATATGCTGGAGATTTAAAGAACAGATTATTGTAATATTTCATTTCATTTCTACACTGTAAAAAGTGATAAGTTGACTTAACTTCAAAAAATTGAGGAAACCCATTGCCTGTTCACTTAAGTTCACTTAACTTTTTTTTTTTTTTAATTATTATTTACTTAATAATTTTATAAGGTAATGGGTTTCCTCAATTTTTTTTTAAGTTAAGTCAACTTATCACTTTTTACAGTGTAATTAATATTAATAATTACAAAAGTGTTTTTTTCACAAATATTATTGGTTGTAAATGTTCTGATTTACTTCCAAGCAACATTTTTTTTTTTTTTTTTTAAACGTAAAAATCATTTAAAAATTTGTTTAAAAATCACCCTAAATGTTTTAATCTGGCATTTGAAAATTATTAGATTTTTTTTTTTTTATATGCATGTATTTTTTAAATATCTAAGTTGACCTAAATCTGTCAGTCATTTAAAGCATGTAGTATCAATAAATCCTTTATTTGCTTAGTTAACTCACCTCAGTTGAACTGATGGCTTTCTCATCTTCTTTAAAGGCTCAAAAGAAGTCAATCAACCACATTCAACCTGGATGATAACCTGTCAGAGAGTGAGTTTAAACGGGGTGGAGTCAGAGCCACAGCTGGGCCCAGGCTGGGCTGGTCACGTGACCTGCAAAACACCAACAGGTCAGTAATCACAGTAACACAGGATAGAGCTCCTTCTCAAAATGGAGAGATCTGCTGTTGAGAAACACACCTTGGTGACAGACTTCCATGTAACTTATTGATTCAGAGTTTGAGTTCCTCATTAAAATCTCATTTATGATGTTGTCAGAGTGACATTTTTATGGTAAATTGTCAGTGTTTGTGTTTTCCAGTGAGCTGGATGCTCCGTTTGCACGCTGGTCCCGGGAGCAGGTGTGTGATTGGATGCAGGAGCAGGGACTGGGGTTGTACGTGAGTTTGGCAAGGCAGTGGGTCGCCTCTGGCCAGACGCTCCTGCAGGCATCCCAGCAGGATCTGGAAAGAGTGAGCTCTTATTACACAGAATCAGGAAGAGATCATATAGTGGAGTCCAAATGTCTGAGACCACATTTAAACCCAGTAATAATCAGTTTTTTTCCATCTAAAATTCATGTTTAAGGACTGTTCTGCCCTCTGTATGCAGGAGCTGGGAATAAAACAGCCTCTACACAGGAAAAAACTCCAGCTGGCCCTGCAGGCATTGGGCTCGGAGGAAGATGACAACAAAGGCAAACTAGACTACCACTGGGTGACAAGTAAGGAATGGATGTTTATTCATCCACAGTATCTGATTTGTTGTTAAATTATGATGAAATTAAGGCTGAATGTATCCGATTAAATTATTTTTCTTACCCTTTTCCTTCTGTTTAAGGATGGCTTGATGATATCGGCCTCCCGCAGTACAAGACTCAATTTGACGAGGGACGTGTGGATGGGCGGATGCTTCACTATATGACTGTGGTTAGTCTTTTTCCCGATTAATATCATGTTTTGACAGATAAATGGAAGTTTAATCACTGAACAAAAGGTTAAACTAGCATTCAATATATATGCTAGCTTTCAAAACTTTGGGGTCGGTAAGATTCTTTTCACGTGATCCTTGCTGTTCATTGCTTATTTTTATCAGTGTTGAAAACTACGTAATATTTTTGTGAAAACGATTTTTGTGATACGTTTTTTTCAGGATTCTTTTATAATTAGAAAGTTCAAATGAACAGCATTTATTTAAAATAGTAACAATGTACAGTAAAAGTCTGTCACTTTGATCAATTTAATGTTCTCTTGCTGCATAAAAGTATTAATTATTATTTAAAAAAGAAAACTTACTGACCCCAAAATTTTGAACGATAGTGTAATTAGAAATAAGTTGTTTAAATCCACTTTCTCCTGCCTATGCTGAAAAGGATGACCTGTTATCTCTGAAAGTGGGCAGTGTTCTTCATCACCTCAGTATTAAGAGAGCCATCCAGGTGCTCCGGCTCAACAGCTACGACCCCAACTGTCTGCGGCGAAGACCTTCAGATGAGGTAGGAAGAGAGACCGAACTCTAATCTGTGCTGTCCTGTTATTTTTGTACTTTATACTAGCAATCCTTACGTTCACCATTATTTCAGAACAACATAAGTCCTGCTGAGATCTCTCAATGGACCAACCACCGTGTGATGGAGTGGCTGCGGTCTGTCGACCTGGCTGAATACGCACCCAACCTGAGGGGCAGTGGAGTACATGGAGGACTGATGGTGAGAAACCACTTTGTACTCGTTTAGGCTGTTGGTTGGAATGGTTAAAGATTTGCACTGGAAACCAAAAAGTATGTGCTGCATTCTTTCCTCTAAATAACAAAATAAACACAATAAAAATGACAGCTGAGAAAACAGCAATTAAAAAATGATCCAATCATAGCATGTGGATATGTGTGCATTTTGGCTTTTCAAGTCACGTTACATTTATGACCCTGGACCACAAAACCAGTCATAAGTACCACAGGTATATTTGTAGCAGTAGCCAAAAATACACAAATACATGGGTCAAAATTATTGATTTTTCTTTTATGCCAAAAATCATTAGGATATTAAGTAAAGATCATGTTCCATGAAGATATTTTGTAAATTTCCTACCATAAATATATCAAAACTTAATTCTTGATGAGTAATGTGCATTGCTAAGAACTTCATTTGGACAATTTTAAAGGCGATTTTTCTCAATATTTAGATTTTTTTGCACCCTCAGATTCCAGATTTTCAAATAGTTGTATCTTGGCCAAATATTGTACTATCCTGACAAACCATCAATGGAAAGCTTATTTATTCAGCTTTCAGATGAGGTATAAATCTCAATTTCAAAAAATTGACCCTTATGACTGGTTTTGTGGTCCAGGGTCACATATATTTATAATAAATATGGAAATAAATACATGTGGAAATAAATAAATAGAAAATAAATGACTGCATAAAAAAATGAATATATACAAAAAAAAAAGCAAATGGAAAAAAGTGTTAAAAATAATAAAAATAGCTTAAAAAAATCATTTAAAGAAAAAGTATTACAAAAAGACCAGATTTAATTTAAAATCACATGTTCCTTACCAGGTTTGGTCCTCCATAGCTTTACAATATTAAACATGAAAAAACAGTGTCAGTTTACGTAAGTTTCTACTATAAATCAGCTCTCCAGGGTGTTTGTTTTTACTTACAGGGCCTCAGAGCACAACTACCTATTAAGTAATGGCCACAGACCAATGGTAATTTGGCGTTTACCAGCCAGAGTGAACTGTTCCAGAAAATTTGCTTTGGCAAGCTGTTTTGGACAGATTTCGTTCGCAATGATGTCACACCAGTTCATTCTTTGATTCACTTGAAGCCTTCCTGTCGCTCAAAAAATAGAGCAGGATGCTAGCAAGGTCATAGGTTCGATTCCCAGGGAAGCAAGAACTGATTAAATGTGTACCTTGAATGCAATGTAAATCACTTTGGATAAAAGCATCTGTGAAATGCACAAATGTAAATGTAAAGTATATTGGGAACTTTATCATAGCACATATAGCTCCAGTGGAAATAAAGATGAGGTAAAAGCAATTTTTTCTTTTTGTTCTTGGTTTCAGGTGCTGGAACCACGCTTTAATGTGGAGACGATGGCTCTGCTGCTAAATATTCCCCCCAACAAGACTCTGCTGCGGAGGCATCTGGCCACTCACTTTAACCTCTTGGTGGGATCTGAGGCCCAGCAACTCAAACAAGAGTGTCTAGAGAACCCAGACTACGCCTTACTCACCGCCACGGCTAAAGTCAAGGTATGATGCAGAGCATCTCCAGACCAGCTACTGCAGAACTGGCATGTGATTCATTCATTTTGGAGTCAAAATGCTGTCATATTTTTGTGTCTGTGTCAAATTTAGCCACACAAGCTAGCATTTGGAGGGTTTGGTAGGAAGAAGAAACAAGAGGACAATGAAGAGTATGTCTGTCCCATGGATGTGGAGATGCCCAAAGGACGCAGCTTCCAGAAAGGCTACAGAGGCATGGAGCTCCAGATCTATGATGATGACCTAGATCGATTCGACCAGGTAGTGATAGAAGCTTTCTGGTGCATGATGGACTATGATGCTTTACTTTGCTGTAGTGTGAAAAGCAGTGACCGCTGGCACTATTTGACCTGGCTGTCCGGTGGTCAGGTTCATTTTTAACATTTAATATTACAAAAGTAGAATAATAATTAACTACAATATCAATATGTAATATGTAGTACATTTATTATTTGTATATTTAATTATATAAATATTTTTTCACCTTAAGTTTCAGTCAAATGAATTTAATAAAAAAAAATGTAATAAAATTTAATGCATTTAAGTTGTATGTCAGTTTAATTTTTAAATGATCAATAATTACCAAAATTATTAATATTTACTAAATATTTAGTTTTATTTTTTAATATCTTATTAATTTGGTTTTGTAAGGACAATGTTTTTATGCTCACAAAAGTTGCATTTATTTGATCAAAAATACAGTAAAAACAGTAATATTGTGAATGAATGATTTTCTATTTTAATACATTTTAAAATGTCATTTTTTTCCTGTGATGGCAAAGGATAATTTAGTTTTCTTTAAGAATAATGTGACACTGAAGACCAGAGTAATGGCAGCTGAAAAATCAGCTTTGCCATCAAAGGAATAAGTTGCATTTTCAAATTTATTACAATAGGAAATAGTTCTTTAAATTGTAATAATATTTTGCAGTATTGCTGTATTTACTGTATTTTTGATAATATAAATGCAGCGTTGGTGAGCATAAGAGATTTCTTTCAAAAATGTAAAAAAAAATATTAATTATTCAAAATGTTCAGTTGACTTTAATTCATTAAAAACAATGAAACAGTCATTGATTAATCATTAACACCGGTATGACTGTATGTTTCTCTTTGCAATACCCAGATGGAGGACTCTGAAGGGACAGTAAGGCAGATTGGCGCTTTCTCCGAAGGCATCAACAACTTAACGGTAACAAGCAGCTGCACATCTGATCTCACTTGTGTTGCTTTATATAGTGTGCTTGAGCCTAAACTGTGTGTCCTGTGCTTTGTGCTCAGAGTATGCTAAAGGAAGACGAGTTCTTCAAGGAGATCTCCACGTCGTTCCCCAATGCCAGTGTGAAGGATGATAACTCCAACGTGTGAGGGCACTGCAGGGACACTCTCACCCCTAGTGCTGCTGCTTTAATCCGATGTGACTGTGCCAATCCCTCTGCCAACACCTCCACACACGCACCTCCATCTGAATGCCAAATATATCAATCAGAACCACGTATTTCAATTGCCTTTTAAGAACATTTTGTTTAATAATTCATGTCTCATAAAGGTAGATGGAAGAATGTCTGCCCTGTGTGTTTTTTTTAAGATTGTTAGTGGTCATTTTTGATTCTTGTGGATCAATGTGATATGATTTATAACTAAAATAATTAGCAGTCCTACTGTACTTTGCTGGTCATTGGAGAGATACAGTATGCATTCTTTATCATCTGCCTGCCTAAATCTGTGACAGATTATTTGTGCCAGTTATTATGGTAGCAGAAGAGCACAAGGACACTTTCAGTCAAAATCAAAGATATATTTTATTAAATTGTTGATAAATTAAAGATGTACACTGCCAATAATTAACTTAGCAATAATCATCAATATTTTTGAACGATCAATCCAGGTGCAGTCTTAAAATCTAGATGTTTGAGGGTTTTTTTTAGTTGTATTTTGACCTGTACATTTTGGTTTTTCAAGCCAATATATGCATTGGTACTGCATATGCTTTGTGCATTTGCATGCAGAACTCTGTACAATATATTTTACATCTGGTTTGTAAAGGTTTGCATGTTATTTAAGCCTCATTTGGATAAAATATTAGCAAAATATTGTTACTTTAATGAAAGTTCGTTGTGAATTATTTTTCTTCTGCTGCAGTACAGCAATAATGTTCTCGTTTATGGAATTGCTATCATGTAATATGAATTTTTAATGCAATACTGGCATGTCCACAAAATTGTAAGCAGCTGAAAAATTGTATTGAAAAAATAGTGCCACTCATAACCATTTCAGAGTTACATGATTGTACTTTGTTGACTTTTACTCATTTTTAAAGGTGAATAAAATACTGAAAGTATGCAGGCTTTAATTGTTTCTTGTATGTCAGTTAACTTCTGTAACCATGACTTGTCACTTGTCAGAGCTGAAAGAATGAAGATTGGGAATGCACGTCCTTGCATAAATTTTCAAGATAACCATTTTACAAAGAGTAACATATTACTGCCAAAATAAATACTGTAGTTATTATAGCTATTGTTTCCACAATATAACTGTGGCTTTGCCACCATTGTAACACAAAAGAAATAAAAAAAAATATTTATATTAAAATTACAGTAAGCGCATTTGTGGAAAAATTGTGTATTTTGTATGATGGTAAGGGACAGTACGTAACTTAATCAACAGCGCCACCTCTTGGACATTCTCTAGCTGTCAGCAATTTATAATAAAGTTCTTTTTTTTTTACATTTTACTGGCAGTTATAAATTGATAAGTTGCTTATGCTTTCATTATTAGGTTTTGACTTAGGTTGTACATTATGTCCAGTTTTTGCTTTCAGTTTTTTAGAAATAAACTGATGAAATGATTGAGTCCTTGTTCTTCATGTCGTTGGGTGACTGTTTCATGTTGGCTTCCAATAAGTGCGCTTGAGAGCTCAAAGAACAAAATCCCCGATTGAACCCACCGCATTCAAATCCCAGCAAGTTCTTTGGCTTGTTGAATACGTTTGTGCACCTAAATCTATTATCGTTTTCTTGCATTTCTTTTCTTATTACTATCTGATATACAAATGGGAATGTCCCTCTGTCGTCTCTGTGAAAATTATTATATCAAATCCTTATCCAGTAATCACGCATTACTGTGATTGGTCCACCATGACCAGCGCGGAGAAAAGAAAGTATTACCTTGTGACAAAGTGTTCCGTGTGCTGCTTCAGAAAAGTACATAGTTTACACTTAAATAAAGGAATTTTATTTGTCCGTAAATTAAAAATAAACAGTGAAAAGTTAATATAGGTAAATCATTATTTAGGTTTATCATTCTTTACCAAACATAGACAACTTCTGCTAAGGTCCGCCCACTTATGTTAACGTTTAATGTAAATTTTCATTCTACCCACTTATTCTATTTCTGGCTCGACACAGTGATCGTATTTGGGTGTATTTAGGCATGAGAGCAGCCCCAGGGGCTACTTCACTGGGCGAGCTCTTTTAAGACTTTCAACAAAAGAAGAAAACTGCACACGCGTATCAAACCAAAACCATGCGCAAGGGGTATGTGGAAAACTTTATGTTTAGCAAATACAATTGTACGTTTTAAAAAAACAAACACACACAAAAAAACGTTTGTCTATGTTTAATCTGTTTTGAAGGCAGAATTGGTTTGCAAAAGGTCATAGAGTTTACCGTGGTGATCTTTAGTATCATGTTTTTGTACCTCTTAAGTTTTTGTTTGTAAGTTCATGTGTTTAGTGTTAAGTAATTTATCAGAAAATTCTCAATGCTTTTTAACTTTTCTTGCATTGATTTTTCATTTCTCTTTACTGTAAATTCCGGGAGATTAACTTTTATTAACTTAAATTACGCCATTGCATAATTTATGTTCATTAAAATAGTTCAAATGGCATAAAATGTACTGCATATAGTAAATGCTTAATGAAAGATTGATAAATACATTCAGGATATTGTAAAGTGTTACTTATGTTTGTATGTTGCAGGTATGATTTTGGATGGATCCTTGTGCTGTTGGCACTATTTACTTTCAGTGATGCATCCAGGTAAAGTAAAAAAAGTTGAAAAACCTGAGAAGTACCTGAGTAATTTATACAAAACCCTTTTATACACGTTTTATACCATTCACTTGTTTCTCTACACTCTCAGTCAAACTGTCAACCGGGAGCTTTCAAATATTTTCAATGAGCTCTGGAAGCTGGATGTGAATCGCCTGAAGCCTGGGACTCATTATAATATCTCGCTACAGGTGTCAGTATTTTCTAATGTCCCACAATATTAAGTATATTGACAGATCAGGTATAACATTAAATTGTCTTTCATTTCTTTTAGGGGAAAGCTGGTTACATACCACAGGGAAGCACCAGTGCGGTAGACCACGCCTCGTCCCCACTGTTCACCAGTGTCGATGAGGCCAAACTAACCTCCATTACCACTTATGCATGTATGTTTCTTTTGTAAAAACATCTAACCCCTTTAATTACTCTGTCAGTTTGCACAAAAGCTTATTTATCCACAGAGCTGTGCTGAAACATGCCTTTAACAGGGACACACCAAGATTCTTTATGAAATGTAATTGCGTTTAGGCAGGCCGTTAATCTTAAAGTTGATTGGTGGAATTCTGAATGCTGTTTCATGTTGCATTCAGTCTTTCCTTTTGATTTATGAGAAAATCTACAAGGTTGCTTGATGCAACATGTTACCAGAAACATGTTATCACATCACATATTTTGGGTGCACAGTATGAGTTGAATAGAATCATAAAATAGATATAAAATATTTTTTATTGTGCATTTACAACACAAGACAGAGAACATAGAAGCTTTGTAAGGCACACATATTAACATACAAAAAGTAGCAACATTTGAAATGGAATAGAGGGAAAATCAGGAGAGCATTAAAATAGCATATATTTTGCAAAGATGAATATAAGTTTTCAGTCTTTCTACTTTGTTTCTTAAGTATTTGAAACTTTAATTCACACAAAATCTTAAAGAAATTAAGTAAAAGAGGGTTTACTTTTGTTCATATGCATGTGTGAATATAATATTAACCCACCAAAATGACCAGACACAAATTGTTTTCACCAACAAACAAAAATGGTCCTCTGTGATTTTAAATGATGATTTTGCTTACCTCTCAACAGGCTTCATGAAGCTTTTAGACAACTATGAGAGGTCCACTGGTGTGGCAGAGAGGGTGACCACTGAGGAGGTGACCGAAAATAACTCCTTTCTGGATGCTATCTTGGAGACAGCAGTCATGAAGGTATGAATTCACCCTGTAATAACTCAAGTTCATAGGAATGCATCTCTTCCTCTGGTTTCTAGAGGCAATAACAAAAATGAAAAGTCGTAAAATTATTTAAAGGATTTTGCGTAAAGATTTAGTGAGACAATTCTCTACAAGAGAAGTTCACCTTTTTTCCTGTTGCTAACCAAAATATTGTGGTTGTTCCCTGCCACACCCTGTTCTTGGAAGCTGTGTATTATGACAAGGGCAAAAGAATGTGGAAGGGTGTATAATGATGATTCTGGGGTCATTTAGTTTAGAGCATTAAAGGAATAGTTCACCCAAAAATTAAATTTGATGAATATTGACTCACCCTCAGGCCATTTAAGATGTAGATGACAGATGTGGAGAAATTTTACATCATTGCATCACTTGCTCCCCAATGGATCCTCTGCAGTGAATGGGTGCCATCAGAATGAGATGATAATAACATCACAATAATCCACATACAACTCAGTCCATCAAGACTCTTGGGATCAAAAAGCTGCATGTTTGTAATAATCAATTCTATTATATACATATTGGATGGTCTGAGGGCGAGTACATATTCAGAAAATGTAAATTATTCCTTTAAATCTTTTATCTCATAAAAAATTGTACTTTTACATTTCACTCCCTCAGCATGCCCACCGGTACCTGATTGGAAAGGGAAAATCACGCTCGGATCTGAGAGAGTTTAAGAGTCATTTGTACTACATGTGGTTCCGCCTTTATCGTAGACACAGAAACGGAGGGTGAGTGACTTACACTAGCACAACATTAAAAAAAAGAAAAACCTATATTTTATTCCCTATCTGCACTAATTGTAATTTTTTTCCCAAAAAAGCAAGGACTCCAGTGGATTTGAGCATGTGTTTGTTGGGGAAACCAAGTTTGGCAGAGAAATCATGGGTCTTCACAACTGGGTCCAGTTTTACCTGCAAGAGAAGCAGGAGCTTCTTGATTACAAGGGCTACAAAGCCAGAGACAATGATGCAGTACTTTTTTCATCAATAAATCGGAAGAATGTTAAAAAAATATGTAAGAATTTATTGTATTCTATGCACAGTCATTGCTGAATCTGTACTTGTTTTTCTTCCATGCAGCCTAATGAAGATGACCATGTCTTGAATGTGCAATTCAGCTGGCATGGTTTGGTCAAGCCAGTGGCCAGTGCCTTTGTTGGTGTGAGTCCTGAGTTTGAGATGGCCATCTTTACCATCTTGTTCCTCACGTCCACTGAGAAGACCACCACAGCCAAGGTCAATCTGGATGAGTACCAGCTTGAGATGGTGGTGCATAGACACGGCCGCTCTATCGGGACTGCTTATCCCAAACTGCTGAGCAGCAACAACAGACATGTATAGATAGACAGTAGCTTTCGAGCTTTTTTTTTTTTTTTTCTATTTTTTCTAACAAAAAAAAGTTTTAAAGGCATATTGTCATTTTAGATATGTAGACATTTGTTTTGTATTGAAGAAGTGGCTGTTAGATGCTTGTTTACTTCACTAATATGTTTAACAAACTACAGTATGGTCAATTTACAAAGTTTTGTTTTCACTGAAATTTAAATCTGAGCAAATATTTCATTTCCTCAGAACTGCTTTTCATTAAATGGTAAGTTCTTATATCTTTTGTATCTACAGTATGTGCCTATATTTACCACGAATACCATGCTGTTATATACATAGTTGGTAATGGAAAAGAGAGATTTCACATTAAAAATAATTTTTTGATCCATTTGTGTGATCCATTTTTTTTGTTGAGTAGCTGACATGTCTACTTACAAATATTGTATGATTGTTACACATACAGATCAGATTAATGAAAGACAATGGGAAATATTTATACATTTAGAAATTAATTCGTCATGACACAGAACTAACACTAACAGAAATAAAGAAATTCATACGTTAAATAACAATATATGAATATCACAATTATGAATATGTTGGTGATGAGTTTAACATCTACAAATGTTCAATTTCAAACGTCTGATAACACAAGTGAAAATGCTTCTACAAGTCAATACAATAATTTAAGTAAGAACATCTGTCTTATTGTACACATGGCCAGTGTCAAAAAATGTGCTCATGATTAATTATGGTTTCAGTTACATTTTGAATCCCGGATTTTCAGAGTGGTATACTTTTCTATTGTTGTATTTTATAGTACATATATGTAGGACACATGTATGAGATTACTGGAGAAAAAAATAAAATAAAATATATATATATATATATATATATATAAAACGTCACATTGATCGGAATACGTACGTGCGCATGCGTTCCTCCCCGGTCTGATTTTCATGTTACACCTCACAGTTTCACGTGTAGCGCAAACTTCCGTTCAGAGTGTTTTTCACCTGGTTGCGGCGTGTATGATGGTTTCCTAACTTCTATGATATTATTCGCATTTGCGGATTATTGCCATCACAACTAACAACAGAAATGCTGCAGGGGGAGTTTGGGGAAATGACTCCCCAGCAGCTCGCTGCTCCTGTCGACACTGTGGAGGTGAGTGCATGAGTGCATCTGTCATAATGTGCTATTAAAAATAGCAAACGTTGTGAAAGTTGTGAAATCCCCCATCCCCTTTTGTATTGCAGGAAAAGTGGAAGCTCCTTCCAGCCTTTTTGAAGGTAAAATAAATTTGCCAGCGTCATCATGATAAATACAACATATTAAAAATATGATTTGACAGCAGTATATGGATAATTGATATGTCGTGACAGTAGTGAGACATGCTGTGCTGTTTTAAAGAATAAATAGTTTAAAACTATATACTGAACATTTTCAACTTGTGTAATTATATATGAACTATTATTAATCATTTGGAATTTGTCACACCACAGGAATATTTATGTGAACCTCGAAAATAACTTGTTTGATTACATAAAAAGTTGATTTAAAAAAAAATTATGGAATAAAAAAATCTTGCCGTTGAATTGCAAACTACTTTTTGTTATTTTTTAACTATCTATATACATGCTCTTTCTTCTTATGTATGTCACACATTCTAATCATCCAGCGAGAATTGTGTTGAATGATGTTACATTTACAGCCTCTAATTACATGTTCGTCTCACTTTTTTAGGTTAAAGGCTTAGTTAAGCAGCACATCGATTCCTTCAATTACTTCATCAATGTTGAGGTTTGTTGACTTATTTAAGGATGATGCATCCAACAGAGTTCTCTACATATTTTGTAAATGCAATAAATTTATTGTCAGATTTGGTTTCCATGACATGAGATTATGGTTTTGGTTACTTTTAGTTTGTACCACCATAACAATTTGATACCTACAAAAAGCTTTAGTAGCATAAACCTAATGTCTTCTAATCTCTCCAGATAAAAAAGATTATGAAGGCAAATGAGAAGATCACAAGTGATGCTGATCCAATGTGGTATCTTAAGTAAGGATATGTTCAATTAGACATATTTGCACATTTTTAATTTAATATGTTAAGTTAGTGTTATTTATATACTATTATATTATTTATTAATGTTTTATTGATAGCGTATTCATTTTTTACACTTCACTCATTTTAGTACTTAAACTATTTTTATTCAATTAGTTGCTAGTTGGTCTAATTTTTTTCATCTAATGTTTATATTTTATTTTATATTAGCTTTATTTCAATTACCAAAACTGATTTTTAACATTTTTGGTTATCAGTAACAACACTGCATGTTACATATCATCCATCTATAGATATCTCAATATCTACGTTGGCATGCCTGATGTAGAAGAAAGCTTTAATGTAACCAGACCAGTGTCACCACATGAGGTAACATCTTTGTTTATCTGTTTTTCTCTTTTAAAGCAAACTTAAAAGCTTATTGAAGGAAAAAAAAAGATCAAGACGGCAGTATTTGCTTATGATGATTATCTTTTTTTTAACCACTAGTGTCGTCTGAGAGATATGACATATTCAGCCCCCATCACTGTGGATATAGAGTACACCCGAGGCAGCCAGAGAATCATTCGCAATGCTCTCCCTATTGGAAGGTACACATGTTTGGGCTAAAAGCTTTGCTAACACCTTTTAATAAGCTTTTCCTTTTCCCTAGCAATTTTAAATGCACTTTTTTTTAATAGGATGCCAATAATGCTGCGAAGCTCCAACTGTGTATTGACAGGAAAGACGCCGATGGAGTTCTCGAAGCTTAATGAATGTCCCCTGGATCCAGGTGAATTATCATAGACTGTCTCAGTGGTATTTGACGGTTTGTATCCCATAGTTTAATGCAAATAATCCCATCTGAAGCTCATATGTGTGGGAGCAGATCATGACACTCAAGTATGATACAGGATTTGTCTGTGTGCAGGTGGTTATTTCATTGTGAAAGGGCAAGAAAAGGTCATTCTCATCCAGGAGCAGTTATCCAAGAACCGAATCATCGTGGAGCAAGATCGCAAAGGTGCTGTGGGAGCCTCGGTCACCAGGTGCTGGAATTTGCTCTTCTGTTGAAGTAATATTAATAAGCTTTATTTAAAATACACCTTTAAAGTTCTAGGTGTGTGCTCATATATCTGTCAACTGTCTCTGATTTGTAGTTCTACTCATGAGAAAAAGAGCAGAACAAACATGATTGTGAAGCAGGGCCGCTTTTACCTGAAGCACAACACCCTCTCTGAAGATGCACCTATTGCTATCATCTTTAAGGTGAGAATCTGGTTCAAGATGTGATTTAGGTCATGATGTTTCTGTATCTTTTTCAGCTAAGTTGACAAAAAAAAAAGTCATATACTACTTATACTTCTCATTGCACAGTCCAGTATTTATCTATGAGGCCACATACTGTACCCAACCAGCAGATGGTGCACATTGACAAAGAATACAATGCAGCTTGGCTGAAAAGTGTTACAGGCATTTAAATGAATTGCTAAATTCTGTTGTTTCACTACCATTCAAAAAATTTTGGGTCATTTCTTTTTTAAAGAAATGAATACTTTTTTCAGCAAGGGTGTGTTAAATTGATCAGAAATAACAGTAAAAACATTTATAATGTTACAAAAGATTTCTAATAAATGCTATTTTTTTTCTATTCATCAAATAATCCCCAAAAAATGAATAGTAAAATATTAAGCAGCACAACTATTAGCAACATTGACTATAATCAGCAAATCAGCATATCAGAATGATTTCTGAAGGATCATATGACACTGAGACTGGAGTAATGGCTGCTGAAAATTCAGCTCTGCCATCAGAGGAATAAGTTACTTTTAAAGTATATTTGTATATAAGCCGTAATGATATTTCACTCTTACTGTTTTTACTGTAATTTTGATGAATAAATGCAGACTTGGTAAGCACTTCTTATCGACCCCAAACTTAAAATGGTACTGTATCTACAGTTAATGAAATTGCTTCAAATAGCTTTAGCTGTGACTGTATTCATAATGAAGGATGAAAGTTGAACTGCTTTATTGATCCATCAGCGCCTGGGACTGCAGATATCTGTTTATAAAGTCTATTTAAGATGTCAGAGAGAACTCACTGGTGACATTATACTCTAATATATTACTATGACTTGCCATTATGATATTCTAAGCATCTCTTAAAATCATTGATCATAGTCAATGAAAATCATAGTCGTTTCTAAAGCATTTGATAATATTAGATACTAGGTTTTTGTATTTACTATGTCCTTTCTATGCATTTTTAATGATGTTTCTTTTGTTCACTGACACTGTTACAGTAAATATCACCTGACAGTTGAAACATAAAATTAATTAGAGCTCAGCTCAGAGAACCCAGTCATACTATGATGGATGTTTTTCCTAATTCCCTCACCCCAGTCTTTCTCTAAACATATGGATCTGATTGGTTAGGGACAGGGTGAGGAGTAAATCGGCTGTCGAGCTTGTTTGCTTTGCACTTGTCCGTCCACAGCACATTCCACCAGGATTTCCTTGCAACACAGCAGCCGTGCCAAACGGTGGAGAGCTTTAAGCACTGTGATCCACCCAGTCCTGTTCCCACAGTCCCCTATTAGCATAAATAAATGTCATCGAGGCCTGTGGCACCATATTCACCTTTGCATTAGAGCAGGCTCCTACATGCTCTGTTTTTTTTTTGTTTTTGTTTTTTTGTGTTGAATACAATCTCTTTGCTGTAAATATACAAGTCAATACTTTGTGTTTCTTATTATACTTGAATATATATCTTCACTATTAATCTCTCTGTCATCTATCAGGCTATGGGAGTGGAGAGTGATCAGGAGATAGTTCAGATGATTGGCACAGAGGAACATGTCATGGCTGCATTCGCTCCCAGTTTGGAGGAATGTCAGAAGGCCCAAATATTCACCCAAACTCAGGTACCTCTGACAAGATCTCTGCATTGCCTGTAAATGCATAACACATACAAAACAGCAATATTAAGCTGAATGTTACTTACCAAATGCATTCGATTGCATGACTTTTAAAACCTTAAAGATTTCAAAAACCAGGTATTCCACTTGTGAGGTGTATTATCAAATGCTGAGGCACAGTTTGCTGAATCTGAGATGTATTATTCATTGCAAGACCCAAACAATGGGTCAGCAAGGACCATATCTGCATCCTAGCAACCTGTGTCTGAGCGGATGTGAATGCCTGTTTACGTGGTTGTGACATTGTGTGGGCCTCATCAAAGGTCTGCTAATGAGCCTACATGTGTGCACCAATTGACCAGAGCAGACCTCAATTAGATAAGATGTGTTGTTAGGACTGAGAATCAGTCAAGAGTTTGAAGCTAGATTGAAAATGAAGGATTTATGACTACCAAGGGCAGCCTTGCTTATTGTGTTTGAACATACAATTTGAATGTTTATTTAATGCTAAATTTCTGGAGTCAATAAGATTTTTTTTTTTTCTTGAAATAATTTAATACTTTTATTTAGCAAGGATGCATTAAATTGATCAAAAGTGACAGTAAATACATTTATCATTTTACAAAACATGTTTATAATTTTTCTATTATAAATAGATGCTGTTCTTTTGAACTTTCTATTTATTAAAAGGATCCTGAAAAAAGTATTACAAAAATATTTTCATGAAATATTAACCAGCAACATTGAAATTTAAATGAAATCATATTTATAATAATATAATATATTTATATAATTTAAATTTGTATATATTTATATGATATTAAATTATATTAATATTATTATATTCTATTTTTTTATTTGCACGAATGTGTATATATACATGTGTTTTTATTTTATTTTACATGAGTATATATGTATGTATGTATATAACAATTTTAGGTACTGTATACAACAATACATAATTTGTAAATTATTCAAATATATTTTTTTATTATTATTTTTTTTTTTTTTGCTCTGGAGGATTTTGAGTAGCCTGTATGATAACAAAACAAGATTGTTGCAATGTTTTGACTTGTTCAGTGAGTTGTGACTCATAGCAGCTAATGCATTTCTCACAAAATAAACTGGAAATGTTTTAAACAGTTTAGCATAACTTTGAGGGGTGGTGCTTGTCTATTACACATCATTCCATGGCTCAAAGTGGGTGGTCTAAAGGAGAAGCCTAGTCTGTGTGACCTTTGACCTCTGGAGTAGAACAAGTTGCAGGCTCAGGTGTATGTGTATATGCGGAGAATGGAGGGGTCCAGTTCTCTGATACTCCTTTAGAGAGCCAGTGAACCCTGCACCAGCTCAGTCACTCCAGATTAAACGCTTTGATTTGATGCATATAATCTTATTAATTGAGGCTAAAACATTATGCTTTTCATTCTTCATAACTTAATTCTTCATAACATACTTTGAAATGCAAAACCGCATTTTAAGTCTAAATTTAAGAGAATAGTAACACTAGTAAAATTGTGAACATTGCATCTTAATGACTCATCTGTGTGTACTTTCTGTCTCCTTTCAGGCACTAAAATACATTGGTAATAAAGTGAGGCGTCAGCGCATGTGGGGCGGCCCAAAGAAAACCAAGATGGAAGAGGCCAGAGAGCTGTTAGCCTCTACTATCCTCACCCATGTACCTGTACGTCACTTTAAAATGAACTTAAAGTGCCCGTTCTCCACACAATCTGAATAATCTTCCCCATGCCTTCATTCTTGATTTAATTGGCTTTATTCCATGATATGCAGTTAAATCAGAGTATAAATAGTTTGTTGGACTTGTCGTGTGTTTGTGTCTCCCAGGTTAAAGAGTTTAACTTTCGAGCTAAGTGTATCTACCTCGCTGTGATGGTGCGTAGAGTGATTCTCGCTCAAGGGGACAACAAAGTGGATGATCGTGATTATTATGGAAACAAACGTCTGGAGTTGGCTGGCCAGGTATCTCCCTTCTATATCCTCTGCGCACTTATTATTATGCATAAATTATTAGCTTTTTTCCAAAACAACTACAGTGACACATGCATAAAGTGCTCAGTTCTACAGCAGCCTTATACATTGCCATTTAAATGTTTAGGGTTAGTAAGATTTTTTTTCGAATAAAGAAATTAATACCTTCATTTTGAATTGCATTAACGAAAAGTGGCAGTAAAGCCTTTGTTTCCTTGAAATTGTTGTAAAATATTTTTTTTAACTGCTTTCAACATTGATAATAATAATAAAACAGTTATTTTAAATTATAATAATGTTTCCAGTTATTTCTGTTGTTACTGTACTTTAATCAAATAAATGCAGTCTTGGTGAGCAAAAGAGCCTTCTTAGTTTATGGTGGTTATCCTGGACTTCAAAATGTTGATGGGTTGTTCATATGAGAGAAGTAGGTTTGGATCTGGTCTGAAAAAATATCTTGCACCTTTCATTACTATCAATAAAAAGTGAAAAATTTGGTGATCAGTGTCACATC
>JAFVLL020018576.1:0-69829 GCA_021397915.2 Tor tambroides | reverse complement strand
CGTTAAAATTTTTAGATTATATATATATATATATATATATATATATATAGAAAATTAATTATATTTATATAATTTATATTTTTATAAATTATAAAAAACTACATGTATAAATTATATTTGCTGTACTTAGAATTTACACATACAGAATATATTTATATGCATAAAAATATACAGTTACAGCAAATATAATGTATAACCCTTAAATTCAACACTCGAGTGTAACTGCGTTAACTACAAATCAATTTAGATTACTCACAATTTTCTTAACCCACCAACAGCCCTCGTAAGACCCTTCAAAAATAATCAAAAGCAAATGAAATCTCACCATTCCTGGTTTGTATTTAAACTCTTCTATTGACCTCAGGATGTCACAGGCTTTGGTCACATGACCTGTTGGAGGTTTACACATAAATTACACATTAAAATATCTTTGTAAGTTCAGTCTGCTCTCTGTAAGAGCAAACTTTCAGTTTGTATCTGTACCTTGCGTCAGGTAGAGCTGTGCCATGGTGAGTTTGATTCCAGAAGCGCTTTCGGGGTGCTGATCTGAAAACCTCTGCAGGAGAGACGGAAATGATTACAGAACGCCACAGACAGCAGAAATGAAAGAGTGATGAGGTCCAAAGTACCTGTAAGAGCTCTATGGCTTTGTTGTGCTGTTTTTCTCGGCAGAGCTGGGCCACCTGGATCAGAACCGGTCTGGGGTGACCTGGATTCTGGGCCTGCAGGCTTGCCAGAAGCTTTTTGCACTGATCGGCCTGTGAGATGATAACAGAGAGGTCAGAGGTCACATCCATCAGGAAAAATCATGAAGAAAGCATACTATTCAATACAAACTGAGTGATCACCTGGTTAGTGTACATGGCCAACAGGGCTTTGTTGATCTCAATGGCCTGCAGCTGTTTTTTGGCCAGTTTGTGCTCAACCCCTTCAGCACTGGTCAGTTTCACCTTCTTCTTGGAGTCAAACACATTTTGGTCCTGGAAAAGCACAGATAAAAAACAGCCGTTACAAACAAGCTGAGGTTCTGATTTATCATTCAGCTGACATGATCGGCCCTTCAAGCATGTGGAAGAAGAGTAAGAGAGAAAGTTTTTTGTTTTGTATTATTTACCTTGTTAATGGTGACGATGTTATTGGCAGTCACAGCGAGCAGACCCACATCAGACGGCCTGAATGCAAAGACAAACACAAAAACTCACTGTGTGAGTCTAATGTGCCAACCTTAACATGCATATCAATCAAAATTGTATTTCTATAAAAATAAACAAATCAAATGCAATTCAGAACAACAGAAATAAATAAATGAACAGAATAGAATAAAACGATAGTGATGTAAATAAAAACTACTACTAAAGATACTACATAAAAGCCAGACTAAATAGATTTTAAATATCAATATTTTCTGCACTTTTTAATTCTTCTGGTAATTTTTTTCCCCATCTTATCACCTGAGAATGCATTTATTTACTATATTATTTAATGAATAGTTCATTTAAAATTGAAAAATGGATGAAAATTTACTCATCCTCAGGACATCCTATATGTAGATGAGTTTGTTTCTTCATCAGAACAGATTTAGAGAAATGCAGCATAACATCACTTGCTCATCAATGGATCCTCTGCAGTGAATGGGTGCTGTCAGAATGAGAGTCCAAACAGCTGATAAAAACATCACATTAATCCACACAACTCCAATCCATCAACTAATGTGAAAAGCTGCTTGTTTGTAAGAAACAAATCCATCATTAAGAAGCATTTAACTTCAAACCATTATTTATGGCTAAAAGTCCAAAGAACGGCAAAAAAAGAAAAGCTTACTCCAGTGGAAAAAGTCCATCCCTGTTGTCCTCTCACATCAAAATCCACACACATATTAGTTTTGGACTGTTTTCACTCATAATCAGTGTTTGGTCTGTGTATATTTCACTCCTGATTCAGACAAGATGACTTTTTCACTGGAGAAAGTAATTAGGATATTAACAGAGGACTCTTTTAGCCAGAGGCAACAGTCTGAAGTTAAAAACGTCTTAATTATGGATTTGTTTTTTACAAACATGCAGCTTTTCGATTCATATTAACTGATGGACTGGAGTGGTGTGGATTACTTGTGGATTATTGTGATGTTTATCAGCTGTTTGGACTCTCATTCTGACGGCACCCATTCACTGCAGAGGATCCATTGGTGAGCAAGTGATGTAATGCTACATTTCTCCAACTCTGTTCTGATGAAGAGACAAACTCATCTACATCTCGGATGGCCTGAGAGGGACTACATTTTCATTAGGACACCTGTTGAGTTGAGTATTTTAAATGTGCAGTCTGTAACGCACTTGAGTTTAATGACTTGATTGTAAAGTTGAAGGGCGTCTTCGGTTCTGCCCTGTAGCTGCATCACATAAGCCATCTGAGAGTGAATGATGGCCAGTTCAGCATCAACGTCCTCCTCCGTCACATCCTAAATAATTCACAATGAATCGCAACAAATTAATCAAATAACAGCACACAATTTGAGGACTCTGTTGAAATCCCTATTAAGCTTGTGCATGTAACGCTTACGTTAGCAAAACCCAATAATGAATGCATGTAAGTTTTGCAAGCACATCAGATCGCAAATATAGATGAAGCACTCACAGAGTCCTCAGCCAAGGATTTTCTGCACAACTCTGGAAAAACAGAGAACAAATAAATAAAACTGATTGACTCATTCATGTTTTTCTCAGTCAACTCACGTTATTGTTAAGAGCTGCAGAGACTCAAAGCGAAACCGTGTAGGAGGCTCACGGAGCTAATTTTATAAAAGCTAGCGCAGCATTAGTGACCTATGACTAGTGTGATAGAACTACAGTATTACATGCACTTGCATGAGAGATTTAATCCTAATTGGCTCATTCACTGACAAACAAAAAAGGAAGCATTTGACCACCTACAGATTTTATGAGCCAAACCAAAAGCTGTAATTCACTATTTGAGGTTTCTCTGACAGTAAATAATCTTCTTGGTTTGGATTGCACAACATGATTTCCCAGCAGTTCAGCACACTCTCACAGGATGTGAGAAGCAGTTGATTAAAAACATACTTCATATGAAGACCCCCCATTACCTCCGGACGTGTAGAGAGATGGTCTCCAACAAGATGGTACTTTGCGATTGCATATTTAAGCACATTTTTTTTCATAATATTGTGAAGTAATATTGTTATTTAAAATAGCTGTTTTCTATTTTAATATATTTTAAAATATATTTTATTTCTGTGATGCAAAGCTGAATTTTTAGCATCATTACTCCAGTCTTCAGTGACATAGGATCCTTCAGAATCATTCTAATATGCTCATTCAGAATCCTACACGCGGGTACCCGACGAGTGAACCGCTAATATTTGATGTAACAGGTGGAATAATATTTATGTTGTTATTTGCAGTGCGGATCACGGAATCAATAAGAATGGGTGGACTGCGGGTCCAATAGCCAAGACTATCTGTGACCTTGGACCACAAAACCAGTCATAAGGGTCAATTTTTTGAAATTGAGATTTATACATCATCTGAAAGCTGAATAAATAAGCTTTGCATTGTTGAATGGTTTGTTAGGATAGGACAATATTTGACCGAGATAGAACTATCTGAAAATCTGGAATCTGAGCAGTGTTGGGCACGTTACTTTAAAAAAGTAATTAGTTATAGTTACTAGTTACTTCTCACAAATAGTAACTGAGTTAGTAACTGAGTTACATCATTATAAAAGTAACTAATTACCAGGGAAAGTAACTATTGCGTTACTTTAAAAAAATAAAAAAAAAATTCAAATGTGTCAAATAACTTGGATGCCCCCAATATTAAATATGTTGAATGAAATGGACACTAAATAGAATAAATTATTATTATAAAACATTGTACACTAATCTACACTATTTTAATGTTTCTGTGGGACAATGTGAGAGACGCCTATCAAATTCAATATAAATATCTGACACTTAGCATCAGTCAGTATTATAATATGATATTATGATAATTTAGCATTATAAGATGATAGAACTTTAGTAATTAGAATGACCATGTATGAATGCATATTTGTGACCCTGGACCACAAAACCAGTCTTAAGTCGCTGGGGTATATTTTTAGCAATAGCCAAAATGGTTCAAAATTATTGATTTTTCTTTTATGTCAAAAATCATTAGTATATAAAGTAAAGATCATGTTCCATGAAGATTTTTTGTAAATTTCCTACTATAAATATATCAAAACTTCATTTTTGATTAGTAATATGCATTGCTAAGAATTTCATTTGGACAACTTTAAAGGCAATTTTCTAAGTATTTTGATTTTTTTGCACCCTCAGATTCCAGATTTTCAAATAGTTGTATCTTGGCCAAATATTATCCTATCCTAACAAACCATACATGTATAAATCTCAATTTTGAAAAATTGACACTTATGACTGTTTTTGTGGTCCAGGGTCACATTTGTCATGTTGACTGAACTTAGGACTGGTGGTGGTGCTTAAGATATTGTTTGTCATTTAGTTTTTCTATAAAAAAGGGGGATAAAAACTAAAAATAATAAGATAACAAAACTACTAGGAATTCTACTACTAATAACAATATAAAACGCACTAAGGATTAATGAGCTGCTGGGTTCATGAATATTAATCACGTTGTCTGCGTTCGCTCGAATTGATTTGCTGAAATCAAAACAGGGTTAGCAAGTGAGGACCAGCCAATGAGATTGTCGTTTGCACATTAGTTCCGCCCACTACCAGAGAAACCGGCAGTTCTTAAAAAATTCCAAAGGAACTCGATTATTCTGACAGGAAAATACAACAAAGAATATCGTTTACATGTAGCGTGTCAATTCTGCATGGTATGTAAGACTCTCTTGCTCTGTATCTTTCTTTGCGTGTGTGTGAGAAAGCGACGGCGAGTCGTGCGCCTTCAGCTTCACACTAGAGTTTACGGTACGTCAAATACAGTTACTGCACACTGCGCATTCAGATGAAATGAAAAAAAATTATAATAATATTATAATAAATTATATAAAAAAATGATTATTGTGGGTAACGGTGTTGTAACGGGGAACAGTAATTCGTTTGATTACTCGTTACTAGAAAAAATAACGCCGTTAGTAACGCCGTTTATTTATAACGCCATTATTCCCATCACTGAATCTGAGGGTGCAAAAAATCAAATTATTGAGAAAATCACCTTTAAAGTTGTCCAAATGAAGTTCTTAGCAATGCATATTACTAATCAGAAATTAAGGCCCGGTTTCACAGACAGGGCTTAGCCTAAACCAGGATTAGGCCATAGTTCAATTAGGACATTTAAAGGGGACCTAATATGCTCCTTTTTACAAGATGTAAAATAAGTATCTGATGTCCCCAGAGTGTGTATGTGAAGTTTTAGCTCAAAATACCCTACAGATAATTTTTTATAGCTTGTTAAAATTACCACTTTTAGGGTATGAGCCCAAACGCTCTGATATTGAGTGTGTTGTTTTAAATGCAAATGAGCTGTTGCTCCCAGAGAAGAGGGCGGAGCTTCAAGAGCTCGAGCTCCCGCATTAGCCCGTGCTAGCCTTTACAAATAAACATTACACGATTAGTACAAGCCTGTTATCTTTACAGAAAACTACTCTGATTCAAAGTCAGTCATCTGATTATACTGTGCATCATAAATTTGTGTTCATGAATTACACAGACAGGGAGCACAGCACCATAGAAATAACAACATAGCTGGTCTCATGCCATCACAAACTTTATAAGTCCCACTCATGATTATGAGCTCAACAAACTCAAACGATCGCCTCACATTGCTTTCAGATGCAACTTTTAACTACTACATTCCTATTCACGATCATTCATGAAGACAGCACCAGTGAAAACACACAGAGACAATGATAGCTTTAGCAATTAGCCTTACAGAGTGCCAAGAAGCTCTTTCAGAAAGGCAATTTGGAAAACAAACGCACAATACTTACTTTGTCTGGAGCTGACGTTCGCGCACGAAGCGTTGGTATTGATCCCTACTCGTATTGGGGACTTTACCGATTTTTTTCCAGGATATTTCCTCAGAAAATTAAACAGTGTCCACAATGGCTCAGATAGAGGGAGTCTATGGAGACTCCTATGTTCGTTAGTGCATCCCAAAACACAACACTTGAAAAGCCTCTTTGGCGCTGACATTGTATATCTCCAGCAGCTACAGTAATCAGTAACGTTAATGGCGGAGGCGGACCTCAGCTTCTCACTCAGGGCTGTGTCTATAGGGCAGTGTCACTAATGGGCAGGACTTATTCCCCTCAGTGACGTGCACAAAGGGAGAATCTGAAACAGCTCGTCCTTAGAGACTGTTTATGATTTTATTAGATTATAAATAAATGAGTGGGTGGATTTTTACCATTATAAGCTGGATGTTTTCACACACTGCAGCCACACAACTGTGTTCAAACACCTTATAAAAGTGATTTTTGCATAATAGGTCCCCTTTAAGTAATTTTTATAAACATGCCTTAGAAAAAAACATTACTGGTGTGCATCTTAAGACAAAACAAAGGCACTGACATGTTTTAAGATCAGTCAGTGCAAGTTTCTTTCAGTTGAAACTGCTCAGATTTACATTTTAGTCTAGGACTAGGCTTAAGCCTTGTCTGTGAAACCGGTGGAAAGTGTTCTATCTTCATGGAACATGATCTTTACTTAATATCCTAATGATTTTTGGCATAAAAGAAAAATTGATAATTTTGACCCATACAATGTATTTTTGGCTATTGCTACAAATATACCTGTGCTAATTAAGACTTAAGGTTTTACGGTCCAGGGTCACATTTAGATTCAATTCGGTATCCGCTGATAGCCCATTTGAAAGCAGTTGGCTTTCCAAAGAAAAAATCTTATTGAGCCCAAACTTACATATTTGGAATTTGTATATCAAGTCTTTATATGACTACAGATGCACATGATCTGTGTTGACGACTAGCTTTCTCCAAAGATACAAACCCATAGTTTGCAATCTCTGCTATAACTCTACAATAAAGGCATGACCTCTGACCTTCAGCCTTCTGCAGTTTCTGCATGGTCTGGTTGAGCTGCCCTTGACCAATCAGGCAGCAGGCTGTGTTGTAGCACAGCTCATATGAGCTCTCCGGTAAACCCAGATCCTCCTGAATATGAACAAAACATAGAAAAGATGTAAAATGCAACCACTTCAACACATTTTCACAGATGAGAGTGTCTATTTCTCACCGGTGACGTGTTCTCCCAGGTGCTCTGCGCTGCTAATACAGCCGACAGATTCGTCTTCCTCTCCTCTTCATAATCATCCTGAGAGTTTCTGATCAGGTCTTTATAGATGGCCAGACACTCATCATACCGCTCCAGTCTGTACAACTACACACACAACTGCATCAACTCGTGCATTCGGACTCAAACAGCAAACTGCTGAAATTCTCATTAACCCAGAGATGAATCTGACAGCAAATGCTGACACAAACTACACGACTCTCACCACTTGGCCGTAGAGCTCCTTGAGTTTGTCTGTTTGCTCTGGGATTCCCTGGATAGTTTTCAAAGCATGCTCCACCCTGTTCAGACGGTATTCGCAGTAGGCCTTCTCGAACCCGATCATGTCACTACAGAGACACAACACACAAGCTTTTATTACACTGAGAAGAGATGCAGAAAAGGGCTGAAACCTCTACCAAATTCAGCAACTTTTACAAGCAAGATAATGTATACAGTACTGTATATAATGTTCTCTGAACAAATCCGATTTCAACACATATGAACCAGCCAAACAACGTCTTTGGGGTTTATTAGAATAACGAATAAAATTATGAGCAATACGTTTTTTTTTTTTAAATGTAACATTTTTTTAAACCTTAGACAAAACATTAAATTAAATCTTTGCCAAAAAAAGTGTTTTTGTTGAGTATCATATGATACATCTGCTTTTATTGCACATATAGTATGAGATAGTAAGAATATGTATTTCATACTCAAAGATTTTATTCAGATGACCAAACTGAGCAAAAATATGCAATTTGCTACAGATGCTGATATTTATATGGGCAAAACGTAAAATGATTTTCTGATTGTAATGTAATCAATGAGATCTTTATAACAGTATAGCAGATACTTACATAAAATATGAATATCAGTCATCACTCTTTATCTCCAATAATATGCAAGATGATATTTATATGCTTAGTTTGATGATCAAAACATACAGTGCAATGCAATAAAATGATGACTGAGAGATGAACAAATAAACGTTCCTCAAAAGCCAGATTATCACATTTGAGATTCACTGATTTTTCTAAAAAAATATTTATGGATAATCAAGTAAACCCAAGTTGCTTCAGTCCAATAATTGTTCATCTTGAAATATTACTAACAATATCAAAGTTATTCTCACATTTACTTTATAAAAATCAGTAAAGACTTCACAGCAAGCACAAGTTTAAGGTGGATGGTTGTACAATTATACAAAAAGGCCTTTTACTTGCTAAAAAAATTAACTATTAGATAACAAAAGGCAAGGCATGTAGCAGATTGTATACAACAGGTTTTTCAGCAAAGCTTAATTTTTAAGCAAAGATCACATTGATCACTTAGAGGCCTTAGAAATGTATATACAACCAGCCCTGATTAGTATGTGATGTGATTAAGATTATTGCACACAAAACTGAAAAATTAAGATGGTCAAAAGGTGCCTGGATAGAATGCTATTTCCAGTGACTTTTCGAAAGGGTCTCCTCTCTACATGTTTTTGGGCTAATCTGCCAACAACACCTTTTTTCGGTTTAAAAAATGGTTAGGAAAAAGGAAAATATATTTTAATGCAATGAATGTAAAGCACATACATTTTGTTTAAAATACTAGCATATGAATAGAGCTGCAGCCTGGGTGACCATCTCACCTGGTCAGTGATTTAGTGTGAGTGTTCATGACATTCAAGGCTTCTTTAAAACCTCCATTCTGGATCAGACAGACGATTTTACAACGCAGTGCTGTCACATCGTCCCTATTTTCATGAAGAACTGCAAACAGTGAGAAAGAAAGGAACAGTAAATATAAAATCAACAAGATATATCATTGTGAAAGCTCAAATATTGATTTTTAAATTTATATCATATAATTCTCATTGCAAAAAAAGCAAACAGAATAAGATAATATTATAGGATAAAGTAAATACATAAAAACTAGTAATTGTACATCTTTAAAGTTAAATATAAAATTAAAACATCTGGAAGCGTGTTTACATTTAATCCAACCTCTTATGACACGTAATCACTAAGCACAGAGCCCTCAAACCTCCAGAAAGTCCTGAAGACACTTTTTAAGAGCCTCTCAAGAGTTGTATTATTAAAGTAAACATCTCATTTGCCTTAATAAAATATGAAATTTGTGTAGAAAATAGACATTAGCGAATCTACTGCAGTGCAGGTTAGACACATGCTACGGGAGACATGGAGCTAAACAGTGTTTATATCTACAGTGAGAGAAATCTGGAGAAATATATGATTCATATGTTTTTATTTTACTTTTGTTGACAGCTTTCAGGGCTCTAGTAAAGTCGCCGTTCTGTCCGCAGCGGTTGATTTCGGTCCAGAGAGCAGAAACGGGCCCCGATCCGCTCGCCATCTTCAGCCATATGAGCGGAACCAGCAACCGGGGCAGAATAAAAGTCCCACAGCAACCCATAATAAAAGTCCGCGATCTAAAGCGTAAACACACAGACTGAACAAAAGCCTAATTTGTAAAGAAATGTCCCATAAAACATGAAGCTTTCACAATATTTTGGGAATCGACTAATTTTTTTTTTTATGATTTTGTTTTTTCACATCATTATCATTGTATATGTTTAATTACCAAAAGAGAAATTTCTGAGGATATTTTAGGCAAAATTTCAGTAACGTGGAATGCTAATAATTAGTATTTTATTACATTACAAAAGTTTAAAATAATGTAACTGATCAATTTAATAGTACTAAATTATTAAGCACCCTAATAAACCACTAGGGAACACTACCCGGTGCTTAGTAAACACATTGCTTAAATTTAAACTAAACTTAGGGGCAGTATTCTTTTCAGTGCTTCAAAACACCTCATTGTCCCTTTTTCAACCTGATGAGTGTTTATATTTTACACACGTCCTGAACACAGAAAAAGACATTATCATAAACAACTTCTATTCTTGTCACTGTGACGTTTCTCACAGTATTCTCAGTGTGAACGGAACCGTATCTGAGGTTTTAAAAAATGACTTTTCATATGTTTTGTGCATAAATAAAGCCTTGACGGATGCAGTATAAATTGACCACAGTGGAGGCGCATTTAAGTTTCATCATGGGATGTGAATCATAGCATCCTCATATTGTTTGGACAGCAGGAACTAATGCTGGTCCCGGAAGATAGACTTCTATATTTTTACTAAAGCAGGGGTGTATGACAAGTCAGCTGGGACCCGGCCGGGACTACTGTATATTACAGGTCAAGGGCATGTCACTGAGAGGATGCTAAAATGAAACCAAAACCATATGAAGAAAAACATAAAACTGATGAAATATAGTAGCAAAAATGCGAAAAATCCAATAAATATATTGAACTGCGCTTTAATTTTTTCACTTCAATCTATTAAAAACATTCTTAATGCATGTAAATTCCACTGTCAGTCTTCAGATTCCCATATTAATTGTGACTAGAATTACTTATCTTTCTCTGTGAATAAGCCATAAGATTATGGTTAAAACACAGAGAAATATTTCTGGTGCTCTTTTATCATATCTGCAAAAGATCAGCAGCCTGATTTGAGAAACTGACTTCAGATCTAACACGGTATTTTTGTGGTCAGGTTATGTAGGTCATCATCTGATCATCAAACATTTCAGACCTCTTTGCTAACAGACATCAGTTCATTCTCTACGTTGGTTTACCATTGTGCCTTTTCTAGAAAGCCATCATTTGGCATCTGACCAGGGTTTAAATTGGTCCGGGGCCGTCCGGGACTCTAGGGCTCGACATTAACGCTTCATTAATGCCAGACAAGTAACATGATTAAAACATCACTAACCAAAAATAACTAACTACGTAAACACCAAAACGCAAGTATTATTCTGATTTTATTACATTTAGAGTAAGTGGCGAATAGTGGATATAGCTGCTGTATATAATGCATCTATTGACAGTATAAGGTTGCGCTGCCGAGGCGAGGTTCATGCAGCCTCTCCAGGAGAAATCAATACGCGAAACTCGGCATACTGAGGTAAAAATTCAAAATGGAAAGTTTTTATATTTAAAATACAGTTAGTTAGACAACATCACTCAACGTTTTCACCATTACGACTGTTTAATAGTTCTATAAACAGTTCAATGAGCAAATACAATAATATTAGGTCACTTACATTTTTGGCGGAACCACAGCGCATCTCAAAGCAACCATCCGATTCATTGCTGAATGATTCAGTGTTTTGAACGAATCGGTTGAGTCAAAGTTTCATTAGTCCATGCATAAACATCTGATGAATCTGCCGTTTGAACGAATCGTTTGAATGAACGACTCAATGACTCACTCATTAAACGCTCACTACTGGCACCTACTGGCGTTTTAATTTCGTTGAAAAGTATAATTTCCACCATCATTTCTTGCTTGTATATATATATATTTTTTAAAGAATCTCATAATTTAATGTAGTTGTATTTTTCAGTGTAAATGATTTAATTTGATAACGTATAGATAATAACAATCACATTATTATAATTGAATTTATAGATCAAATGTAAGAATTTGAAATGAAAGTTAATGAGATTAGTGGGAAAATGCCCTCTATAAAGGTAAAAAAAAAAAAAAAAAAAGCCCTTGGATAAAATATAAAAACATGCAGATTTATAGCCTATGTCACAGCTGATAGAAAACCGATGAGAATATTGCATTAGAATAAATCATATTTGCAAAAAAACAAAACACACGCACATAATACATATATATTTCCATTGTCCTCATTTGTAAGTCGCTTCGGATAAAAGTCTGCTAAATTACTAAATGTATATAAATGTATATATATGTATATATACATAAGCCTGATACCATAGAACCCCCCCCCCCCAGACATAACAAATCCCAATTTAACCCCTGCATCTGACAATCCAGTTCTTAATATATTGACAATTGTTTTATCGACGATAATGGATTGATTTCTTTTGGTGCTCCTTGAACTGACTAATTTATTGCGTTCACTGCAAAAAAAAAAATTCATTATATTCTCTCTGTATCATCTAAAACAGTTTTCCCCTAGGCCGTCTGCTAACTCACGCCGGCACGCTAGGGGGCGTCGACCTGCAATGCATTTTTTCTTCATGTAGCGTATGCATGTCGTGTGGTTTACATCGTCCGCTGCTCAATATACAGCAATAAATTAAGATAAATAACTTGTGTTTCTTCACCAGAAACACAAAATATTCATAATGCTTACAAGAATACATCTGATATAATTAGAGGTACAATTAACATCAAGTAAGAATGAAAATGCATGTAACGACACTGCTTTGCTAAAAACCCACTTTAAATCATCATCGATTGCTTGTAATAACTTCCGATTGTGATCTAAAATGGATTTTGATTCTATAATAGGTAGACATGCACTCTTTGCATGTTTTATAATGGACTGATCGCTTGTCCTGTGTCATAAACATCCTTTATTGTTAAAATAAACACCACGAGCTGCATAAAAACATATACAGAAAACCTATCTTCACAATTATAGGTTTATTTGCTTTCATATTTCATGTGTAGAAAAATATTTCTCTCTTTTTTTATATACGGAAGGGCAAGAGATATGATTACATGATTGACAGGTCTAGATGAACGCGCTCTGACTCAAGGCCCTTTCACAGGGGACGCGGAAGTCGCGAGTGTCTAGTTCATTTTCAATGGGAGACATGCGGAAAGCGGCAAACCGCGAGCGGTTTTGCTGGCGGCGCGGAGGCGGAGCGCAAGCGGTGCTCGTGCACCCAAAATCCTGCCGCTTCCACGAGCACGGCGCATCGCGGCAGGCGCCGCCAAAGATAAAAATATTTTATCTTTTTGTGAGCGGCAGCGGCAGCCGCGTCGGTTTCAACCAATCAGAGAACTGATTATTAACAACCAATTGTAACATTTCACTAAGCTCATGTCGGAGTGTTGAAAACATGATGAAGATCGCTGTAAATCCTACTGGAATTCCCGGAGTGATCCATCAAAATCTCAGATATAATTAAAAAAAAAAAAAATCCATTGTGAGTGTACGGAGTTTGTTAATGAAAACGCTAGTAGACGCTCCCATGAAATGATAAATAGCAAATAACACCAACACAAAACTTGCATTGTATTATTTATTTAGTTTAGGACATACAAATGTGATTTGTTGTTTGTAACTATGGTAACGTCCGCCCCGAGACCGCGACGCCAGCACCGCCTCAACTGCACAAAACGCTTCCACTACGAGAGAAAGCGGCAGCCGCGCGGCGATTCCACCGCTTGCCGCGTCCCGTGTGAAAGGGCCTTCATAAACACTCGCGCTCGTGGAAGAAAATGGACGGTGCTCTTCAGATCATATAATTCAGTGGAGAATTAATATGTTATTCTGTATAAAGAACATGTGATAATAATCTGTTCTTAAATACCAACAATAACAAGAACTTGGCATTCACTCTTCTCTCTTGCGGGAAAAGTCCTCTACTTCGGTGTAGTGCTTAGCGCCACCGCATCGACCTTTTTGGTAACAGCAGTTGCTCTGGTCATGTGATGTAATGCTCAAATCTTATTGGATGGCCCGTGTTTTCGCTTTGCGAAACTCAAAAGATTCGTCGGACTGGACGAAAAAAAAAAAACATTCGCATTTTCGGTGCGCGAATGTTCGCGGTCTATGTGGAAGCATCCATAGGAAGCTATTGTTTTATTCCAGCGCGTCATAAATTCGTTTCGCTTTTTCGCGCTCAGTGTGGAAAGGCCTTTATATGGGAATTGCTGGCGTAGCTTCTGTTTTACCAATTTGCCCCACAAGAGGGCAATACAAAGCAGTTCACATATTGACTTGGCTGTTTGTCATAAGAGCCAAACTGGCACTTTCCTAGACTTAATCAACGACTTTAGATTAAGCAAAACGATGCATTCATATTACTAAAATGTGAGAAAGTAATACGCGCAATATGGAGGAATATGTCCCGCCTTCTAAATTAAAGAGCCAATCGCCAGTTGGTAAAGTCATGGCGTCACTGCAGCAGTTGTTAAACGCTCTGGTTGCAATGAAAATATAATCCTGAAATATAAGATTTTTAACGCTATTTGAGAAAAAGGAACAACATTTATGGGACAGCTGATGTCAGATTATGCTGCTGATTTGAAATATGATATTTAAATGTGAATATGGCAAGAAGTTTTTAAGATTTTCCTATTAAAATAGTTGAAGGCATTGCTTATATGGGTGCCAACTGAACAGACTTTTCTTTAAATGGACCTTTGACTTGATTCATTACAACTAGAGTCTGAAATTAGCTGTTTTAATCACTGGAAGTGATTTGGATAATGATGGTACATTTTAACCAGTAAAACAGTGTGCCATATATGTCAAATACTTATTAATTTAAATTGGTTTATTAATTGAAAAAAAAAATCTTAATTTTATTAATACTGTGCTTGTATGCATTTTAATATATAAATGTCCAATACCTTACATTATACAGCTCTCTAGTGTATAATCTATCATACACTCAACCCTTATTAAATCTATAAATCTAGGTCTAGAACAGATCATCATGAAATATATCTAAGGTTATCTTTCAGTATTTCATTGCTGGTTATTGCTGCCATAGCAGATGTTCAGATGTGTCAGTCAAAGCAGTTAATCATCAGTCTGGGCCCTTTTCCAACATCTTGACTATGACATGTTTTTCTGTCTTCTAGCGTTAGTGTACATGTTGACATAGTAAAAAAGAAAATGCCAAGGAAATGTTTCAGCGTTGAAGTGTAAAGCTGTTCATTATAACTGGCTTAGATTTCAAGAAAACGTCTTGTTTGTTTGACTTCCGCTAGTTGTGCTGTTGGCCAGTAAAGCTGAAAAGTCTGAAACATCTCATCATATAGCTTGTCAATGACTGCTGACTAAGTGGAATAAGCACTCCTACATAATGTATATAAATTTAGATTAAAGATAACATCCGCAATCCATCCAACAAAGCTGTCTGTCTTTATTGTACCACTGTGTAAGCCGTGAACCACAGTGTGTCAAACCAACACCTACGCTGCATTTTGCATGTATGTCATTGCACAACAATCCCTGAGCATCTAGACTCGGCGTGGTCTTGCAAAACACCCTTTGGCCATTAATGCATGTGCAAATTAGCCAAATTATTCAGGATAAAAAACGCTGAGACCAGATTCAGGATACTGTCTGCATGGAAACAGAGGTTAGGGGAATGATATCGGTGACGTCATGTTCTGATAGAGGTATTTCCAGGCATCAATATTAGTGTGTGGGCTTTGAGGTAGGATGTCTTGCTTTTTTGCTCACCATAGGACTCCACCGTCAAAAACACCACAGATGTTTCCACTGAACTGATAAAAATTAAATAATAGAGGGATCCACTGCTCATTTATGCGTTAAAATAAACTCTGAAAATGAACTCTACAATGGGCTAAAGTGAGGCCTTCTGCAACTGTTGCTTGGCCACTTCTGATCAATGACAGTAATGTATTTTTGAAAAAAAATTAAGGTTTTACGTAATAGATTAATTAATGGCATTGTCCATTAAAAAAAACTAACAGAATAGAATAAAATACATAATACCTAGGTTAAGTCATCAAAACTATGACACAAATAAAAAAAAAAAAAGAATTTTGTAGTAACCAAAAATATTAAATAAATTAGCATAATTTTAGATTTTAGATTTTTTTTAGCCATCACTGACTGGAGGAATGTCTGAATAAATACAACAGATATGGCCTAATAGAAAATAAAAAACACAAAAATTGGAAACTTTGAAATTCTAGGTTTGTTTCGGCAACCGATTACACTGTTATCACCTTTGAAGTAGTTCAAAATCTAAGCATGTGGCTCATGCAAAGTTTGTTTCCTCTTTGTTTGATGTCAACATTGCATTTTTGTGGTTAATAAAGGTCTTCTATTTTTAAAGCATGAAAAACAGGCCTATAGCTTTCCTGTTGCACACACACACAGAGTGTTGAGTCATACACATCTCTGGAAAACTCTGTTTTCATGAGTAACTTTAAAAACCCCTTTGTTGTCCTTAAATGCACAACCGGTTTTAATGCTTCTTCCTGGTGACCTTCACAGTCCATCACTTTCACTTTTAGTCACGGGCTGTTGTAGCCTACTGGGCTGTCAATAATGGAAAAAAAGAATTTTGTGGTTGAGCTTTTACAAGAAAATTATTGTGTATAAGAAATGTCTTCCAACAGTTTCCAGTAGTATCTGACATGTGAAAGAGATACATCTATCTTTCTAACTGATACGACTTCAAAAATTACTTTTCATGAATCCGAGGTCGCCTGTTCCTTTAACCTTTCACTTACTGCATAACATTGTGCAAGTAAAATAGGATGCAAATTAAATTTAATCTTGACTTTAAAACACATATAATAAGTAGCCTAATTCTATCCATCTATCTATCGTCAAGCGTGTCTGTGTGCGTCAGTCTGTTGTGTAGTGAGTGAATCGTTTAGGGTAAGTGGGCGTGTGTACGTATGAATTAACGTGTGTTTGTGTTTGTTCGAAGATAAAATGTTAAAATTTAGTGTTTCAGTGATCAGTTATAAAAATGAGCATCAATACAAGATTGTATTTATTGTTTAATTGAGCTAGCAGCGTGACTAGCATCTTAATCGGCGCTATTTTACTTAAATCCGTTTTATTTTGCTCAAACCTGTCACATGCCATTACTGTGTTTATATGAGTTCAGGTTAAATATGTTTTATGCGAGTTTGGGAAATAATACATGCAGTTTAAACGTCGTTAATCTGTAGATTAACGCGCTCGTCTTCCATGGTAATTTATCAGCGTCATCAGCATCATCGTTACATTCTTAAAACCATCAGGAATTACAAACCTGCTTGATTTAACATCATTTACATCATTTGATGTGAATTTTCCTGTAAACACTGCCTTTATTTTTCTTTCTAATAAATGCCATCTAACTTTGTGTTGTATCTCTGCCTCTAAAGCTGTTAGATGAAGATGATGATGAGGGGTTCATCCTCCAGAGGGTCCAGCATGGCCCACAACAACTGGACAAACATCTCATCCCATCCACCTTTCTCAGACTTCAATGACATCAACAACAACAAATGTCTTCCTGGACAACCATTGAGCTCCTCAGCCAAAATCAGTTAAGTGTTAAGGGTTTATATTTTCTTTCAGTCTACCTTTTGTGTCTCTCCACAGACTGACAGTTGCTAATTTTAGTATTTGACTAAAATACTAAAAAAAGGCCAGTCTAAAGGGTTAAAAATAAATTTCCGTTTAAAGTCAACATGAAATGGCATTTGCATCTTACTTTACTTGCATAATGTGATGTGTTTCTGTAACAGTGAAAGGTTCGTGGAATTGGTGACCTCAGACGGAAATGAAAGTAATGTCATAGGCCGAGACATGTTTTTGTTTGGAAAACTGCACACCAATGAATCAAGCAGAATTACACCAGGAACATGCATTAAGATGCATTTAAGCATTAACATGAATTTGTTGTTTAGACTTAGTGATGTTGTTATCAGCTCCAGAATGTATTTACAGTCACTCATGGATTAAATCGTGTTATATCAATACTGTCCACTGCCACTTTTATTTTTTTCCTTTGCAGATTCTAAACCGAAAACCCTTCCCCGTGAACATATTGATAGATATAAGCGTGGAGATACGCACCCAGTGTCGGCGTTGTACCAGCTTTCTCAGGTTCTGCAGTTTCAATTGGATATGAAAGAGACCGTTACCACCGGTAAGTGGTGCATTTCCCTGTATTCCTCCTGATTTTATGTAGTGCATTGTCCAGCTTATTCGTGCATTCAGCATTTCTTTCCTTTGTGTCTGAGCAGTAGGAATAACGGGGTTTTACTTTGCGTTCTGTGCTGTGATTGATGGAGTCCAGTATAAGACAGGAATGGGCATCACAAAGAAAGAAGCCAGGGCCAAAGCAGCTGAACTGGCCCTTGAAGAGCTCATTGCAAGTCTAGAGAATGATGGGATTCCTTCAGATGTTTCTGGTAATAATGTTTCTGGTGAAAATCAAATGTTGATTTTAGGCCACCTACTACCAGCTAGAAAACAGATTTTCATATTATTCTGATGAAGTGATTAAATTTGAGCACAGTGTAAAGGTGTTTGCACACTAAGTCAGAAATTTTTGTTTGCGTTTTTTCGTATATATCATCGTCAGAAAATCGAACTGTTCTGAATTTTTTTATGACGGACGAAAGTTTCAGAGGCAGTATGTAAACATGATTGACACAACGTGTGGTCGTATTTATTTTTTAACGTGCAAAATTTTTGGACGAAAATTTCAAACTCAGTGTGCTAGCACCTTAAGTCAGATAAAAGCTTCTGCCAGATTCATAAATGCACAGTATATTATTTATTAAGAATCTTGATTGATTGAAATACATCATTGGTTCTCATGTGATCTGATGTGTAGAATGTAACCATATTGGAGTGAATATATATATATGAAAGAAATTAATCATTTTAAATTATTAAACTGATCAAAAGTGATCAGTTTAAAAGTGGTTTGTATGGATTTCCATTTAAAATAAATGCTGTTTTAATTGATGAACTTTCTATTCGTCAATTAATCCTGAACAAAAATTGTCACTGTTTCATCAGAAATATGAAGCAGTACAACTGTTTTCAACACTGATAATGATAATAATGATAATAAATGTTTCTTGAGCAGCAAATTAGCATATTAGAATGATTTCTGAAGGATCATGTGACGCTGAAGACTGGAGTAATGATGCTGAAAATTCAGCTTAGCATCACAGGAATAAATTACATTTTAAAATGAATTACAATGGAAAACAGTTCTATTCTAAACTGTAATAATATATAATATGTTTATACTTTTTTTGATCAAATAAATGCAGCCTTGGTGAGCAGAAGAGGCTTCTTTCAAAAGCATTTTTAAAAAATCAAATATATTTTGAACATAATTTTGACCATTATCAGCTGCCACTGATTAGATATTTATATTGTTTTTAATAAAACAAAAGGTGAAACACCTGACTTGTGGTTTAACCCTAGATTGTTAGTATATTGTTCATTCATTACTGGTGTGTTTTGTAAGCCTTCTTGCAAAAAAAAATAGGCAGACATCGTGTGACCTTCTGGTTGACACTTTCCACAGAATCAGTGCAAGCAGTTAGTCAGCCCTTCCATTTTTAGTGTAAATATGCAAACTTCGAAATTCAATATGAAAGTTTCCCCAGATGAAAGAGAACATCCTCGCTGCTCTCCCTCCCATCGAAACAGACCTACAGTCACTCACTGAAACTGTGGTGAAGCTTTTTCCTGTTTGAGGTGGGGGTGCAGCATTTGTTGTTTTTTAATGCAAAAAAAAAAAAAAAACATTCACACATTGAGGTGGTGCTGGAATCTTATTATTGCATCTTTTCCTATTACATTTGCATAAAGCCAGCAAACATTTTATTACTTGTATTTTATATTTTACTTGTTGTTCATACTTAGGTTTGTGGATTTGAACGAACGCTTAACCCTAATAATTAAACTTGGAGTGCAAAACGTTTGAGTGCGTAGGTCCTGCACCATTTTATCTTGATTGGACTTGTGCCAGTAAGGAACCACCTATCAATAGCATCCTGTAAGCTGCAGTTTAGTGCAGTAAAACTAATAAGCTGCAAGTCTTACTCACATTCACTTTACTTTTGTGTGTGCTTTTGTTTTTTCAGCGGGACCTCCTCCTCTACCAGTAAGAGAGAAGAACTCAACAATCCTAGAAGTCCATTCTGGAAGATCTGTAATTGGTAAATTAGTCTGGATGTATTTAATAGCCAAGTTAAGAACAGCTATAGTCAAAGCGCAAACGACATCAGAGCAACTAACAATGTCAGATTTGGAAATATTTGCGAACGTGACTAACAATTTCATTCTGATTGGTTTAACGCAGAAAGAAAGAATCCCATTAAGGATCGGGTACCCAGTGTGGTGAGGGAGATGTTCACCAAGCTAATGGACAGTTACCCAGAATTCTCTGGCTGTGGCGGAACAGTGGCTGCATTTGTCATGCTGTCTCGTAAGTCAGACGTACAGGATGTCAGACCACAGTTTTTCACTGTGGTATTAGTATTCATAAGTCATGTGACATTTAAGGTGTTCTTTGTCACCTAATAATCTATCCTGCACAGAAACTGCTTTGTCAGAGCTTTTGGGGTGAACCTCAAAAAAATGGGTCAACGACATATTTAAGTTCAAATTTACTCCAGAATCAAAAGAACTTTTGATAACCTAGACTATTGAAGCCTATTAACCTATTATAATTTTTTGCGTTTTGGCCTTTTTCACAACAACTAAGAAATTCTTGTAATGCAAAAAAGTACATTATTTAAATTATTTATTCAACATGGAAGGATTATTTGTTGTTCTACCTTTAATTTATGCTTATTTATAGTCATTTTATTATTATTTTTTTTTTAAATATTAAAAATACAGTGATAAGAATCACCTTTGAGAAGTCTTTGAGAAATCATAAGTAAAGCATACATAATTACTTTTATGTAAATTTGATTAATAGTCTTAAAAAAACATGTTGCAATTAAAAAAGTAATTGATTTACATTCATTGTTCCTTATCCTTAGTTTGAGGGAAAATGTGAGACGGACATGCTGTTGTAACCTTTGGTTTTCATGAGATTCATCTCTACAACAATGGCAACATCAAACACTTAAATATTCTAAATATTGTGCATATTTGCATAAGGTCACTATGTTATTCTAGATGACCATCTATGGGTTTTGATGGGTTTATGTTGGTACTTTATTTTCAATGTTTGATGGCAGTTCTGCAACTATAAGAGCAATGTTTGAGCCATACTTTTTGGGGAACTCAGCCAATGATTCACAATGATTCATATATATATATATATATCAGTGATGTGTGGTGCTGTTCTGAAATGAGGAGGCACGAGTTTTTTTTTGTTTTTTTTTTAATCAAATGTAGTACCATTTCCCAGCCACATTTTCTTGCTTAAATATCAGAGAAAGAAAAAAAAACAATTCTATTTTATATTTTTACCTTAACAAAGTAAAGAATATTCTGTTTATTAAAGCCATG
Source organism: Tor tambroides (assembly GCA_021397915.2). Classification (NCBI taxonomy): domain Eukaryota; kingdom Metazoa; phylum Chordata; class Actinopteri; order Cypriniformes; family Cyprinidae; genus Tor; species Tor tambroides. The sequence continues at coordinate 48,502 of JAFVLL020018576.1, read as the reverse complement.
TATGAATCTCATCAAGTTAGTGTTTTTAAGCATTTTACATTTATTCCAAAATAATAACTCAAGGCAGTACAACAATTTAAACAGTATATTTTATTTGTGAACTTATGTCCAGCTATTTTTTTTAATAATTAACTTTTAACTATTTTTGAATTTTTTGGGTCGTCAAAGCTCAGTAAATTTTGGTCACAGATGCAGAGATTTACTTCAAATTTAACCAAGCTGATTACTCACTAAAAACTCCCACAGATCATGTTTTCACCCCATTTAAGTCTTATTTTCATGTAACAACGTGGTTATATCTAAGTGTGTGAGTTGTTTACTTACTTTTTTAAATTAGTCTTCCCATTAACACCATTATATTGTAAATTCAGACTGATTCATGAACGTGCAATCACAGCCGAACATAACCAGTCATATCCAGTCATCAGGGGCGGATTTAGTGAATTGGGGGCCCCAGGCAAATATAGGAATGGGGCCCTATACATTTGCACACATTTACCTAGATCAACCTTGAGGTTCCTTTTTTTGTTGTGATGCTTGCTGCTGCACAATGGTGCCCCATAGTTGTGTCCAATGTTTCTACATTTTTCATGTACATGTTATAATGGGATTCTTTCATTTACATTTACATTTATTCATTTAGCAGACACTTTTATTCTTTCATGTTGTAGACCACGAAATAGCAATTGATTTACCATTGAGATACAAGTTTTAACAAAAAACAAAATAAATTATAAAATGATAAACCTCACAATTGAACCTTTAAACCATTTTGTTTTTAAGAAAAGGGATGAGTCAGAAGTATAAATTATTATATTGTTTAAAACGGGTTTATGTGGGTGGATTTTCGCATTGGCCTGAACAAAAGAGACTGCAGACTGGATTATTGAAAATGCACATTCATTCTCTGCCAGTAGGAGGTGCTTTTGGAAAGTCATAAATATAGCGGTTTCCCCGGTAACGGCTGTAAACAAAGCAGTGCTCAGCTGGTAAATGATACTTTATCAGGTAAAATAAAAATGCCATGGAAACTTTTCTGAAGACAATCGGTTCCCTTCGGAGGTTCATTCATATAAAAACTTGAATTAGCGAGAATGAGAAAAGTTGAAAAAATATAGCCTAATTGACAAGGAAAGTCCACTGATGAGTTACCAGTGTAAGCCTACATTTAATTTTAGTCATTTTAACTTATGGCTGTCAATCGATTAAAATATTTAACTGCGATTAATCACATGATTGTCATGAGTTAACTCGCGAATAATCACAACTTAATCGCACATTTTTATTTGTTCTTAAATGTACCTTAAATTAATACTTTTCAAGTTTTTAATACTCTAATCAACATGGGCATGGACAAATATGGATGCTTTATGCAATATGTTTATTATGAAACTGTTAACACAGAGCATGAAGACTAGACATGTTTCATAGGTCATAGATGTTTTTCAGAGAACTTGTTCTATGTCTATTAGACACTTGAAAAAAGAAATACCAGGTTCCTATTACTTCTCTTTCTTTGCACTGAGCAATTTACTTACACAAACCTGTTTACATTTTCGCACGACAGGGCAGCTCACTTCTTCTGAACATGCAAAATGTACATTTATTATTTATTATTACATTTTTTTTTGCCTCTCTCCACATACTGTATTTTGATGCAGCTATATTCTCAATAAAACTGTTTTCATTGATATATTTTACTGTTTCTGTTGTCAGACAACGGAATTAATATGAAATAGTGATTGAAACGCGACCCATTAAGACTACATATCCAGCTCTCCCTTCCAAGATGTTAATCTACACAACAATCCTGATTTATAATCGTGCCGTCGTCTGATAAAATCAAATAGGCTACACATAAGATAAAGACAATAGCTGTGCTGTGATTTCGGCTATACTTGCATGTAAAATTAGAGAAGCAACATATCTGTGTTTTAACTGAAAGCGCAGCTCCTTTCAGCCGCTCGCTGAACAGAGCAGACGCAGAGAGAGGTGTGTGCGCGCGCTGGGAAAGAGAGACCTCGCGCTCGTGCGACAGTCAGCTTCAGATCAGATGCATAATATTTTCATTTGCTACAAGCAGGATACACAAGAAGCACGTTCAACTCGGACATGCAGATGTCGTGGTAATAAACACCGTAAACAACAACCGTTCGCGTGTCCGCGCTTAATGCGAATCTTGTATATGAAAAGCATTTTAGGGAGCCCTTGGCTTTTGGGGGCCCAAGGCAGTCGCCTACCTTTGCCTAATGGGTAAGTCCGCCCCTGCCAGTCATATCGCGATGGAGGCATCGAACGCATTTTGCTTTTAGGTTTTTGATCAGTTTCTCATAAAACAAGACTACTTCTCTTCTTTCATTTTGCTTCTTAAGAAATGTTTCTTGATTTAGAATCTTAAGATATTTGCACTGGAAAACATGACAAAAATACTGATGAAGAACATCACTTGCAGTGTGATCAGAAGGTGTCTGGGAGCAGTAAATTTTGTAAAATTAATGAAAGTCATGGAAATCGGTTGGAAGTTGTATTTCTCTGAAGTGTTGTTAATACAACTCATTAAGAAAACATATTAACATAAAAAGTCTTAATTTTATCTTCATAAAACTTGAAGAAACTCTAAATATAAATGTTAAATTGCATTTATTCCAGTGATTGGTAAGTGACATCCAAATGCAAATCTTTGCAGTAATCATAAATAAATGAAAAAGCCATGAATTTTCACTGGTCAAAATGTGTGGGAACCCTGCATGACAGGATGTGTAGAGAATTCAGACACAACAATAAATTAAAACATGTCGGGCATGAAGAGGTCATTGGGACATTCAGCAGCATGACCAGAGCAAGTGTGTGTGAAGAATGATCTTGTCTCGTTCACACTCAACCACTTCCCACTCAAAGACGTTTCTGGAAATAGTACTTCCTGCAGAGCTTTATGGGAAATTTGGACTGTAATTATAATTAGAGCTTTATGAAATAGAGACTTCTATTGTTCATATGCAATATAATAAACAAATGTCTCCTGTTTCTTGTGTTTATAATATCATGGAGGCACTTAATGATGACAGTAGGTTGGAATTTCCACATTGAAACTCTTACTATTGCCAGTGAGCCATTAAATAACAATGTTGCACCAAATATAGAAAAATGCCGCAATAGGAAGTCATTGTATGATTTCCTTTGAGACTTTAGTCATTTTTCTTCAGCTTGATGTTCTTCTGAAGCTAAACCAGATAAACTAAAACACAGGAAATGTTGGAATTTGGAGGATTCTTCGTGATATAGGTAACATCCACAGGATGTTTAGATGTGCGTACATCTGTGTAATTTTAGACACGCTAAATGGCCAACGAAGGTAATAAGAGGTCATAGTCTGGTTGGAAAGCTTGTTTTTGGAAACATTTACAGTAAAAGGGAGGGAATTGGGAGACATTCTCAAGTGGTGGTTAGATTCCCCTAAATGGCTTGTGTTTGTTGATGGGTTTGTTTGGTGGTCAGATAAAGAAAACACATGTTAGGCCTTAGAAAAACATTTTCCAGCATTTTCATTTTTATACTGGTTTTTTTTTGGGGCACTTGTAACTCTTTCCTATATAAATTAATAAATAAATTAATTAATAAAAAAAAAAAAAAAAAATCAGGACTGAAATTCAGCTTTGCCATCACAGGAACAGAAGACAGGTATTTTAAATTGGAATATTTCACAATATTACTCTTTTACTGTATTTTTGATCAATTAAATTAAGCTTTAGTGAATTCAGGAATAATTTACATCTTAAAATATATTCAAATCAAAAAATAGTTCTTTTTTTAATTGTAATATTTCACGAAATTTTACTGTAAAATATTGTACAAATTTACAAATAAATGAAACAGTCATATTTTAGACCTTCACAAAAATGTATATTTTTTTCAAGTTTAAAGTAGAATCTATTGTTGCCTATAACTTTTGCCACCACAGGAATAAATTAAATGTTGAAATAGATATTTAAATAGAAAACAGTTATTTTGAATTATAAAAATATTTTACAATAGTGTACTTTTGATCAAAAACTGTAAATGAATCATTAGCGATAAATAAAACTGTCACAATATTTGACACTTTGTCAAGCATTGTCATGTACTTGACATTCTTCACAATAATTGTTTTTCAATTTTAGAGTGGATTTTTGGCATTTGTAACTCTTTCCTGTTAAAAAGAAAATGCATGACTTTATACTGATGTATGAGTATTTGAAATCTCTTGGTAACCCTTAACTAATTATTCAACTTTGGTGTGTTAATCACAACACAAAATTTCCAAGCACCACTTGCAGATGGACTTTATGTAATGTATCATTTTGAGTTACTGTTCTTGTCAGTCCATTGGCTAGTGTTCACTCATTTTGACCTAATCCATACTGTCCTGTGTTTTGTCTGCAGCCACAGGATGTGAGGTTGTTGCTCTTGGCACGGGCAGTTCTAATACCAAAGCCAGTCCAGCACCCACAGGAAGAATCATGCATGACTCACATGCAGTAGTAACCGCACGGAGATCATTAATGAGGTAAGAGGGATTTTCAGTTGCAGGTGGTCATCATATTGATGTATGTGTGTTGATGGCCAGTTCAGAGAAGATCTGACACTTTTCAAAAAAGTCTTTGCCACTGTGGTTTGCTCTTAGCTCTGTTAACACTGCCATCAAAGGTTTGGACACACTTGACTGAATTTGGGTTTCTCATGATCTAAAAACCTTTTGATCTAAAGGCTTTTTCCTTAGATTCTTGAAATGAAATGAAACAGTGTTTGGAAAATACATTTCTTGAAAGTAGATGTGTTGGACCGGCTGGTTTAGAAATGAATGCTTTCATTTAGCAAGGATGCAGTAAAATGTAAATATTAAATGTTAAATATTAGAATGATTTCTGAAGGATCATGTGACACTGAAGACTGGAGTAATGATGCAACACAGAAATAAATGACATTTTAACATACTGAATATTCACATAGAGAACAGTTATTTGAAATTGTAGTAATGTTTCACATTATTATTCACAATTATTATTGAGTGGAATTTAAATGCGTTTTGAATGTGCCGTAGGTTTCTGTACAGGAACCTGTTGCTGTTTTTCAGTAAGAATAGCGCTCTGGAGGAAAAGTCAGTCTTTCAACAGGACCAGACCACGAAACTCCTCAGCCTCAAAAATCACTTCACTTTACATCTGTACCTGAGCCAACTGTCCAAAGGAGCAGCACAGATACCATCTCAACTGTACGTACACTCACAAACAGTGGTTATTTACACCATATTTAGCATCGTATCTGATACATCAGGCTTTTATGGCTCATATAGTATTATACAGTGTGAATATGAAAGAAAAAAACATATGCAGTTTGGCACAGATGCTGGTATTTATATGACCAAAAAGTAAGAAAAAATTCTGAATGTCATGTAACTAAATGAGATCTTCATAACGGTATCGCAGATACTTACATAAAATGATATTAATATCAGTTGTCACTCTATATCTCAAATAATGTCTTAGTAAAATTATATTTAATTGCTTAGTTTTATCATCAAAGCTCTCGAGTTTCAAAACATAATGCAGTGCAATACAATGATGATTGAGGAACGAACAAATAAACATTTCTCAGAAGTCTGATTATCATGAATTTGTCAAAAATAATCAAGTAAAGCTAAGCTGCTTCAGTCCAGTAAGTTGAAATGTTACTAGCAATATAAAAGTTATTACATTTATTTCAAAAAAATCTGTAAATATTTCACAGCAGAAAAACACATGAACCACCAGCTGAAGGTGGACATTTTTACAATTATGCTAAATGCCTTTTACTTGCTAAAAAGTATAAACTATCAATCAGATGACAGAAGGCATGTAGTAAATTGTGTGCAACAGGTTTTTTTAGCATAGTTTTGACCATATTGATCATTTAGAGCCCTCAGAAATTGGCATATCAAATATGATACAGTAGGCTTTATAGTGTTAAAGTCTGACATTTAATTTTTGGCCTGCATCTCCTCTATAATTGGTTGTGCATGCATGCAGTGTGGCTTTTATATTGAAGAAATTTGGCAAGAACATACTTAAGTAAAAGAAGAAATCAGGTTTCTTAAATTACAAATGGTATATCTGATTTTATGAAGCTAAATGACAGTTGTCGTCTATGTTTTCTAGCCGCCTCAATCCTCTGTCCATCTCTGCATGGGAGGTGAATAATCAGATCGGCCTTCATGTGGTGGTGGAAGGGAAGGTTTTCTCCAAGTTCTCCAGCTCATATGAGCAGATGGGCTCACATGTGGTCAGTATGTCGGCCACCGATAAGATCATGCAGTGGCAGGTGTTGGGCTTCCAGGGGGCGCTACTGAGCCACTTCATTGAGCCAGTCTACGTGAGCAGTATCTTCATTGGTAAGTTGGAGTAAAGCCCAATGATGATCAGTTCAGTTGCTGTTTATGCATTTTGTACTTGTTTTGCCCAGGCGACGGGAGCTGCAGCGATACTCGCGGTATGGAGATGGCAGTGAACCAGCGTGTGGATGGCATCACCTCAGCGCTTCCCTTGTACTATTGCGTCTACCGGCCGCACATCAGCCTGGTGTCCTCAGCCATGCCTCCGGACGCACACCCTTCCCAGAAATCCCTCAGTCTTAACTGGAGCCATGGAGACCTTTTGGTGGAGGTAGTCAATGCTCTAGATGGGAAGTCTACTGAAGAGTGAGTGTTATTTGTCTATCGACTTCATTTTGCAACACAGAAGTAAGCTATTTTCTGCTCATGAGCAAGACTTCTGACTCGTTAGCCTCTGTAGGTAATTACCTATAACAATAACAAAGTGCAGTGACAGTGAGTTAAAAGTATTTGCACTACAAACCAATGTGTTTATGATTGTGATAAATACATTGAAGGAGTAGTTTACACAAAAATAGAAATTTGCTGAAAATGTACTCATCCTCAGGCCATCCAGGATGTAGTTTGTTTCTTCATCAGAACAGATTTGGAGAAATGTAGCATTACATCACTTGTTCACCAATGGATCATCTGCAGTGAATGGGTGCCGTCAGAATGAGAGTCCAAACAGCTGATAAAAACATCATGATAAGCCACAAGTAATCCTGTCCATCAGTTAATATCTTGTGAAGGGAAAAGCTGCATGTTTTAAGAAACAAATCCATCATTAAGGTACTTTAATTGCAAATCGTTAAAAATAAATGGTGCTTAATCTGTGCATATTTCTCACCTGATTCAGACAAGACGACTTTTTCAGTGACGAAAACAATGTATTCGATACAGGATTCGTATTTTAGCCGGAAGCGGTGCTTTGAAATTAAAAACGTCTTAATGATAGATTTGTTTCTTCACAAAACGTTAGTTGATGGACTGTCGTGTCAAGGTGTGTGGATAATTTATGGATTGCGATGTTTTTATCAGCTGTTTGGATTCTGACGGCACCCATTCACTGCAGAGGATCCATTGGTGAGCAAGTGATGTCATGCTCAAATTTCCCCAAATATGTTTTGGTGAAGAAAAAAACTCATCTACAACTTGGATGGCCTGAGGGTGAGTACAATTTCAAAAATGAGATTTTTAGGTGAACTATTTCTTTAAAATGTTATGATAATGAATACTAGTTACAACATCAAGCAGAATAACAAGCTGTTTTTGTATAGGTAAAATAACTGAAAGCGAATGACACTGGAAGCCTTGCACATTCAAGTTACAAATAGCCTCAACGCTCTTACATTAAAAATAAGCTGGATAGTCATGTCTGATAAGCTTGGCATGTCTTCAACCTAATTTCAGTGTGTTTGGTTCAGTTCTCCATTTAAGAGCAGTCCAGCCTTGGCTAGCCGACTTTGCAAGGCAGCGATGTTGAGTCGGTTTAATTTGGTAGCTAAAGAGGCCCAGAGAGAGGAGCTGCTCACCGCTGTCACCTACAGGGAGGCAAAGGTACTGCACTCTGCCTTATTTACATTCAGGAAGGGCTGCATGATTTGTGGAAAAAATGTAATTGCGAATTTTCTTGCAAAAAATTGCAATTTAAGATGCGTCGATCATTTTATTTTTTAAAGCTCATGGGACCTAATTTATAAAAAGCATGTATGAACAGATTTGATCCTTATTACTGTTAATTTTATCCTACGTCAAATATGAGAAACAGATTGGGATTAATAAAAGCAGAAATTGACGTGAAAATATTCTTATGCATATGCCAAGTGATAAGCTTGCTTTTACCAGTTTTTCAATTAACTCAACATTGTTTATGAAAATGTAAAGATAAATAGGCAATCACAATGTGCATTAATAATTCTATGCAAAAATGCGCAGCATTTTAACAGCTTTTTATTATTTATGTTATAATTAAAAATGACTTAATAATGGAGATTTTGTGAAAATTATAAAAAATAAAGAGAGATGAGCATTTTTGTGCATATAGACATTTATAAATCGTTCATAGTAACATTTTGAAAAGTGTTGTACGTTATGATTACTATTATTACTTTATAAAAATAATAAACAAAATTAGAAATCTTAGTATTGTTATTTTATTGTGAGAAAAAAATTGAGTATTTAAGAAAAATAGTATAATAATAATAATAATTTTTTTACAGCATAACTGTAAAATTACGGTACACATATTTATGGCTGTCAATTCATTGTCAAACGTTACACCATCAAGATTTTATTTTGCCATAATACTGCTTGTGTGTAAATGAACACAGTGCCTTCACTCTGAACACAAAACACATGTATTTATTTAAATAAATTGCAGTCTTTGCGATTTGATAATCGCACTAAGCCATAGCACAGTTTCAGTTTTATTTTGATCAATCACGCATTCCTAGGTTGTGGTAAAGCTGACATTGCACTAGCTAGAACACCCTAGCAACACTCTGAAAACACACACAATTACTGAAGAAAATGTGAAAATCTAGTCATTCTTAATTTCTACTGCAGCTGTTACTAGTTTTTCAATTTAGATTTGTATTGGATGTTTAATATTGACCATCTCGTTCTTTATTGAACGTCAAGATGATGGCAAAGCCGTACCAGGAGGCAAAGAGTGTGCTGAAGTCTTACATGGAAAGGAAGGGATACGGCCAGTGGGTGGAGAAACCACCAATCAGTGACCATTTCTCCATGTGAGAAGCACCTACAGATGCCATGAGCCACTGCGATGGCACGTTTAGTTTTTTATATGTTGAAATTGCATGCTAAATTACCTTTTGGTTTGCATGTTTTTGTTCAGTTGTGTTGTTTCTCGATGTCAAAAAGTGAGGCACTTACAGACAACAGATGTACATATGTTTGTGGACTGGGGAAACCTACTGGATTTGAAGTTTCTTTACACAAGTGCAAAGATATAAAATAAAACCAGTTCAACACAGACCATAGTGTAAAATTAAAACAAAAGGGGGTGTTCTGTTTTGTTTCCAAGGCAAATGAAAATAAAAGTGTTTCTTTTGGTCATTCATTTGCTTTACTGTGTGAACTCTCGCAAATGCTATATTTAAAGGAGTCATATTATGAAGGAATCAACTTTTCTGTGATTTTTCTTGATTAAGAAAAGATTTCATTGTTTTATTTAAACTTTCAGTGTTCAAAATTTCCTCATCAGATCAAAATGAAACCAGTTTGTTCTGAAAACCTTGGATTTCTGACCTCAGTAACTTTGGCATATACACTCCTTTTTGGTGTAATGAATCCTGGTCCATCCAGTAATGATGACATAATATGGGAAACAGGATAGATACTGTTATTCATAAACAGCAATAGAACTAACTAGTAGAACTAACTGCGGTTAAATCAGTTGTGTTTTGCTCTCTGTAGCCATCACTCTCTAGCAGGGTTATTATTCTTATCTAAAACTAAAACCATTCAAAATTGTCATTATTTGAAATAAAATAAACATTAACTGAAATATCAAAAAAAATACAAAAAAGTAAACTTAGTTTGTTTTAGCCAGTTGCCATGGCAGGATTTCTCTTTTTTTTTTTTTCTTTTTTTTTTTTAAGTTGAAGTACTAAACTAAAACTAAAAGAAAAAAAACAAAATTTAACAAAAAAATACAGCAAAATTACTAAAATAAATATAAAATATAAATAATTTAAATTTAATAATATATATATTTTTTTAAAATTTAATAATAAAATCTGATTTAAAATATTAACCAAAACTATAATAATACATCAATGATACTAAAATAACACTGCTCTCCAGATCCTTCCGAAGAATTATTAAAGAGTAATTCATGTGAGCAGTGTGCTGCTTTTAATTACTTTATGGGTCACTTTATGAAACCCTAGTGAGAAACAGGCCACTGCACGGAGTGTGTTTGCTGCTGGGCGTTTGGAGGTAAACATCAGATATTCAATTGCCCTGTTCACACTACAACACAGGAAACCTCAGGGGCTTCCTGTTAAAGGTGTAACTGCATCCAATCGCTTTTAATATGTGTTTGTTAGTGGGGCTCATTCGAGGACCATCTTTTCAATGAATGGGGTTATGTTGCACATCTTAATGACAAGACAGCGTTTTGAAGATTGGAGAAGGTTTGTACTTTGTACAGCATGCAGAGTTTAAAATGTTCTGAGGAAGTGTTTCTGTATTCTGCTTGTTTTGGATTAATGATCTTTGTATATGAAGTTAGACAGAAGGTATCACTTTTTTGGAGCAAATGTGAATGTTTATGCATGTGTGTAGTCTTGCTGCAGAGACTGCTAAAAATGCATGGCAGTTGTGCTGTTCACATGCAGGATGTCTGTGCTGTCAATACTTGAACTTGGATTGTAATCAATTTATGCATCATTTTATGTTATGTGTCATTTATTTCCATAGTAGTGTATTCATATCTGGCACAGCCATATGTTAATATTTACATTACATTACATTTACATTTAGTTATTTAGCAGACGCTTTTATCCAAAGCGACTTACAAAAGAGGACAATAGAAGCAATCAAAACCAACAAAAGAGCAACAACATGCAAGCATATGACAAGTCTCAAGGCTTTCCACGTAGCACATAGCAAGGTTTTTTTTTTTTCCAAGGAAAACAAGTAGATAGAATAGAAAAAAGAAAGCTAGTGTTAGTTTTTAAAGAAAAACTAGCAGTTGGAGAATAAACATGCAATTGATAGAGGGTCAAGGGTGTGTTTTTTTTTTTAATAAAAAGAAGACAGATAGATAAAATAGAATTAGAATAGAGAGTGCTAAAGTTAGAGGGTTAAATAAAGATGGAAGAGATGTGTTTTTAGCTGTTTCTTGAAGATGGCCTAAGAATTCAGCTGCTCGGATTGAGTTGGGCAGGTCATTCCACCAGGTGGGAACAGTTAGTGGAAAAGCCTGTGAAAGTGATTTTGTGCCTCTTTGGGATGGCACAATAATGTGTCGTTCTCTTGCAGAAGGCAAGCTTCTAGAGGGCACATAGGTCTGAAGTACTGAATTTAGGTAAAGGGGTGCAGAGCCAGATGTGGTTTTGTAGGCAAACATTAATGCCTTGAATTTTATGCGAGCAGCTATTGGTAGCCAGTGCAAATTGATGAACAGAGGTGTGACGTGCGTTCTTTTCGGCTCATTAAAGATTAATCTTGCAGCGGCATTTTGGATTAATTGTAGAGGTTTGATGGAATTGGCTGGAAGACCTGCCAAGAGAGCATTGCAATAGTCAAGTCTGGATAGAACAAGAGCTTGAACAAGGAGTTGTGTTGCATGTTCCGAAAGAAAGGGCCTGATCTTTCTAATATTGTATAAAGCAAATCTGCAGGACCGGGCAGTTTTAGCAATGTGGGCTGAGAAATTCAGCTTATCATCAATCACAACTCCAAGGTTTCTGGCTTTTTTTGAATGAGTTATGGTTGATGAGCCTAACTGGAAGGTGAAATTGTGATGAAGTGATGGGTTTGCTGAAATTACAAGCAGTTCTGTCTTAGCTAGGTTGAGTTGAAGGTGATGGTCCTTCTTCCAGCAAGAAATGTCTGTTAGACAAGCTGAGCAGCTATCGTCGGATCATCAGGATGGAATGAGAGGTAGAGTTGAGTTTCATCAGCATAGCAGTGATATGAAAAGCCATGTTTCTGAATGACAGAACCTAGTGAAGTCATGTAGACAGAGAAGAGAAGTGGTCCAAGAACTGAGCCCTGAGGCACCCCAGTAGCTAGATGCTGCGACTTGGACACCTCACCTCTCCAAGATACCTTGAAGGACCTATCTGAGAGGTAAGATTCAAACCACTGGAGCGTGGTTCCTGAGATGCCCTTTCTCAATAGGGTTGACAGGAGGATCTGGTGGTTGACCGTATCAAAAACAGCGGACAGATCCAGCAAGATAAGTAACAAAGACTTGGAAGCTGCTCTTGCAAGTCTTAGGGCTTCAAAAGCTGAGAGCAAGGCAGTTTCAGTCAAATGTCCACATCTGAAGCCAGATTGGTTGCTGTCCAGGAGGTTGTTCTGAGTGAGAAAGGCAGAGACTTTGTTGAACACAGCTCGTTCAAGTGTTTTTGCAATAAAAGGTAGAAGGGAAAATGGTCTATAGTTCCCTAAAAGAGTTGGGTTAAGAGTGGGTGTGGTGGCTTCCGCCGATGCTGTGAAGAATCACTCTCGAAGTCTTGGGGTTTTGATGCCAGAAAATAGACTTTATTATCAGAGACAATGAAGCCGAGAGACCCTGCAGGGAATCTCCCGAATGTCTCTGGGCTCTAGTATATATACAAGTTTTTAAGGCGGGTTCCTATACATTCAGAGTCTCTCCTATGAACACAACCCCATTTTTCTTCCACGTATGCAACTCCATATTTCTCCCTAGGGAGAAGAGACCACCCAGACTTGTTATGGTAAAGGAAAAAGCCCCCCTATATTTTTCCAGATGTTTCTTGTCTGCACATAGCCACGTAGGCGCTTTTTTTACACCGTGGCCTTCAAACATAATGGAAGAATACCTTGATACATACATAGTTATATTCGCTTTGATTATACTTGAACAATTCATATTTTGATCAATAAAACTCTTCGTCATTCCCCCCTTTGAGACTTACTAAGTCTCACCTTTGCTTTTCTTTATCCAGAGTGCTACTTCATAATTCAGTCTCATCAGTTAACACTACCTAGCGACTAAATTAAGTCACACAGTTTTATCACCAATGACTAGATTATGCAGCAGCACTTTGGCGGAAATTCAGAGCCAAACGTCTCCCCCTACTGGCTATAGGGAGAGTAAAAGACTCTGTCTCCTTACCCCTTCATTATACATAAAACAATGTTATAAGCATGAGCGTGCAATTGGTTCAGCACTTGCCTGTGGTTGTCACAGTTATGTATAAAAGACATAAAAACACATTCAGAACATAACACATTGAATATTCCAAGAAAAATAGTTCAGATCCGTTGATCTTCAGCCCAGACACTTTGCGTATTGTAGAGGGCCATTTTGGTTACTCTTCAAATTCCATTTCTCATCGTCTTGACATCTTAGCATTTCCATTTGTATAGCTGTGGCTTTGACAACTAGTGACTTCAGTATAGGAAGCACACAGCAAAGTAATCCTCCTATCAATACTGCAACTCCTAAAAACATTCCTAATTTAGCTAACCATGCTCCTCATGCTCCTAACTTTAGATCAAACCAGTCTCACATTCGATTATCCTTTCTAGCATTTGCTTTTCTTCATACATCAACATTTCCCTTCTTCTCATAACATTCAAATTCCTTCTCTTTACACTTCCTCTTTTCCATTTGTTGACTCGCAAGTATTTTGATCATCTGTTAGCTGTCCCATCCATCGTTCCAACTTCACCAGGGTGACTCTTTGCGAGTCGTTGCAATGGTCTTTCCCTCGTTGGCAAGGGAGGGTCGTTACTAGCACGCCCTTCATCCCTCACTTCATGCTGTGTAGGGTTGTTGAAGCTGGTTGGTGTGTTTTAAGGAGAGAGATGTGGACCCAGGTGTCACTTTGCAACTATTTTGCTGATCAATGCAAGACTCTTCCTCGAGACCATAACTGCAAACTCACTGGTTCTTAATGGTGGAGCAAACCATTCCCTGGCCTCGATAGCACTGCTGTCACCTGTAAATGGAAACTTTCAGAGTTTTTGTTAGAGATATCAAGCATGCTCATTTGCTCATCTGGCTAGTCGTCCTTCTTGGTGTGACCTGTGGAAATTTCATGTGGGTTGAGGGCTGTCCTGGCCCCTTTTTTGAGCTCTCACAAATCCATTGATATCAATACAATGAGCATAGGGCTAATACCCATTTTCTCTAATATAATAAAGAATTTGGTTTTAGTTATATCTATTCTTACTATTTTTCAATTCATTTCAAATTTATTCTCAACAACTTGCTAATTCAGTTGTCTCTTTGTTTTATAAACTGAGTTTCACTATTTCACTAGATAATTTCTCCTAGGACTATCTTGCTCAGTAGCATAGGTATTTTGACCTGGAAAACCTTCAACCCACGTTCTTTATGTTAATAGTCAGAAAGACAACAATTTATCCTTTTGACACAGAATCAGCTCCATCATGATATGCTGAAAAGTGAAAGTGAAAAGAAAAAGAAAGTTAGATATGGGGTGGACAGAGCAACCTATTTGCTTTGCCTTCCCATGTAATGCGCTGCGCAAGTGTGGCACTGTTTTTCTTTCTGCCACAACAATAACCTAGGTACTGACCAGGAAACTTAACCAAATTCATCCATGGTCATTATTTTACTGGGCATAATTTGCCCTGTGGGCCCACATATTAAATTTGCATACAGCTGTTTTGGCAAAAGAATTGATTTGCTTCAGTGTCTCGTCAGACACCTTCTTTCACTCCACAACACCATCATTCATACATTTTCACACTCTTTCACACCCCCCTTTTTGGCCAAAAACATATTTTGTCTTGAGATTTCAGCTGATTGTGAACTGAATGGTTTTAGCTGTGGAATGCCACGGATTCTGAATAGGATAACATGAACTTTTTTCATTAGATTTTACTGAGCGTAGACCTGGTAACATTCCACATACTGTCTAAATGTCATATGCAACTGGACAACATCAGTCATCATAAAGTTTAATTTAACACTGCAGGTATAAACCTCTTTTTTCCTCTAACACAATCTAATAGATTAATTGGTTTAGAATAATTATCCTAAGCATTGTTCAATTGAGAGAGCCAATTGTAATTTCTCTAATGTCACTTGTCTAATTTAAATTTTAGTTATGTACTTTTTATTGCTCATGAGCTTCTTTGAGAAGAGGATTGGAGATCTCGGCATAATCTAGGATCCATGGCCATCAACATTTCTATCTTGTTACTCCCAGTGATGACAGCATTGATGATTTCATGATTTTGGACCAATGGAGTTAAATTTATTTACTATTATTACTTTATTCAATCTAGCCCTTGTAAATTACCATTAAACAAAATAGAGTGACCAATATTTTATCAGCCATATTTTTTCTCATATTAGACATCTTGTCTACACTTTTTTCCCCCAAAGAGTTCAGCATTGTTGTCAATAATTCAGTTGTGCATTTTCCCTAGTTGGTTAATGAAATAGCCCTCACTATGCCAAATCCAGCTCCATTTTTATCTGATTGGTGAGTCAAGCACCCACTTCTGTCTGTCAAAATTCCTTATTCTTTAAGACATAAGGCTGGACTGGTACCTATTGAAAAGCAGATTGAGAACGTTAGTTAAAACACAGAATTCAAAGAACTGCTGCGAGACCAGTGAGTAATCAAGATTAATAAAAAGTTAATAAAATAATTAACACAATTTGAAGCAGTCTCTATAGTGATCAAATAAATATGCAGCACCTGTGCACGCAAAGGGAAGGGATGGAAGTGCTTCTGTTTAGGTCATCAGCCTGTTGAAGCTGTTTGGCTGTTGCACTGGGTCGTCAGTCTGTGATGGCACTCAAAGGCCTGATGTTGTGGTGTATGGTCTCCGTTGTTTCTCTGCCTCTCCTCATTCTGGCTTTTGATTGATCCTGCCAGTTTTGCATTTCAGGATGTTCTCATTACCCTTAGGAAAAGTCTCAAGTGAAAGATTCACCTTTTCCTGCTTTAAGTCAGCCTTTCTCCATGCAGAAGTGTGTCCTCCTCTTTCAGGAGGGGAGTTACAAGTCCATCAGCCCCTCCCTCTTCACTCTGCAGCTGTGTCTTTGCTTCTTTGCCACTTTGCTAAACAGACTCCAGTTCATTGCTTCCTTTTGTCAAGGCTCTGTTCCAGAAGCCATCTGAAATTTTAACACTCAGAGACCGCATTAATCAAATTGAACCTTTGTAAACTCTGACCAAATTATGTCTGAGCAATCAGCTCTTTATCTAATTTTGCACTTTTCAACCATCTCTTTCAATGGTCCCTTAATAAAAAAGGTTAAATAAAAATAAATAAATAAATAAATGAAATAAATAAAAAGATAATCTGGTTAAAAACAGCAGTTCCCTTATTCTATTTTAGTAAAGCAAGTTCTTCATTGCAGAAAAGCAGCAAGCAGTTTTTTCTTTGCAAAATGCAGAAAGTAGCTACCTTTATTATCTAAGTATACTACAATAAAACAAAAGAATCCTTTCTTTTACAACAGCATGACATGCGTATGGTAAACTAAAGACTTCAATCATAATTTGTCTTCTATCTTTGCATACATGGTTCAGAATAGTCTAGTAATGGTGAATGAATTTTCCTCAACCAACATAAAATAATTCTATTTAATCAACAAGTTCCATTATTATTGTAAAATGTCCTATAGCTTTTGAATTAAAGTTTCTATGAACTTGGTCACCCAATCTTGCTCTCATTCAACATTGCACTACACAAGTTATCTTTTAGTTAACTCAAACCCAAATCTCTGAAACACTGTAATATATTCACTGTCATACTGTCTCCCAGGGATAACAAGATACAAATTTTCAGACGTCTTCAGATATAAGATATAAAGTTTTAAGCACGTGCAATATTTTTATTCATCTATTAAGATAATTCATTAAATCATAAATGCATATCTTATTTTAAATAATCTATTATTATTTCAATAATCTGCTAAGCCCATATCTTGGAACACCTTTTTTAAAATAACATTCATACTCGTCCCTTTATTTTTTTCAGGGCTCATACACACATCTTTTGTCCCTTTTTTAGATAGGCCTCATACATTCATTCATTCCTGTGTAACACCAGCTGTGTCCGTCTCCGTGACCTGATCACACTCAAGTGACGGTCCAGGAGGGGTGCGCACCCTTTGTCCCACCAGATACAGAGATATAGATTTTATTGATTTGAAAATATAGGTGTAATATAGATTTTCTCGTAGATTTTCACTTACATTTACACAAACTTTACACTGCACTCTTCCTGAGTGACCTGTCAGTTCTACTCGCTCTTCCACTGATACACTTCCTCAACACAGTAAAAAAGCAGCACCCTGCAGGAATTTTTGCCTACCCATGCAGACCTCTGTGTACTTTATTTCTCTCTCTTTTCTTTTTTTCACCTAAACAGAGCGGTAGCCACAGGACTTTGCGCGCTTCTCTATACTTTATCTGTTTCACGTTTATTGCTGTCCATCAAGGCCCACTCAGCAATAAACACAGACCATTGCATGCAATGTATATCTGCTTAACGTTTACGCCATCCATCAAAGGCCCACTTGGCAGTAAACACAGATTTTTGCATGCACAATCTGCCTTCATTTACTGCTATCCGTCAAAGGCCCTCTTAACAGCAAAACAGATCTGTGCATGCAATTATTTCTTCTGGAATCAAAACCCTTTTTTCTTTTTGTTCTTTAAATTTGGAAGAGCAATTTTAAGTGTCCTTACCACCAAGGGCTAACTGGCAAACAACACAAACTTAATTTAAGCAAAACTGCTTACCTTTTATTCTTTTTAGTGGCCACTTAATTTGTAAGTGTTGTCTGGCCAAGTAAGCCCAACGTGGTCTTTCACCCTCTGCTCCTTTCCAATCCTGTTCGTGACGCCAATTGTGGTGGCTTCCGCCGATGCTGTGAAGAATCACTCTCGAAGTCTTGGGGTTTTGATGCCAGAAAATAGACTTTATTATCAGAGACAATGAAGTCGGTGAGACCTGCGGGGAATCTCCCGAATGTCTCTTGGGCTCTGGTATATATACAAGTTTTGCTACGGGTTCCTATACATCCGAGCCCCCTCCTATGAACACAACCCCATTTTTCTTCCACGTATGCAACTCCATATTTCTCCCTAGGGAGAAGAGACCACCCAGACTTGTTATGGTAAAGAAAGAAGCCCCCCTATATTTTTCCAGATGTTTCTTGTCTGCACATAGCCACGTAGGCACTTTTTACACAGTGGCCTTCAAACATAATGGAAGATTAAATAGATATATTAATGGCAAGATTCACATCGATTATACTTGAACAATTCATATTTTGATCAATAAAACTCTTCGTCATGGGTTTCTTAAGAAGTGGGGTTATACGAGCCTGTTTAAAAGCTGAGGGAAAAACTCCAGTGTGAAGGGAGGTGTTAACGATGTGAGTGAGTGCAGGTACAACTGCAGGAGAAATAGCTTGAAGGAGATGAGATGGAATAGGATCAAGCGGACAAGTAGTAGGATGACTGGAAAGGATGAGTTTAGAGACTTCTGCCTCAGAGAGTGGGGAGAAGGATGTGAACGAGTGTATGTTTGCTGGTAAGATGTGTTTGACAGTTTGAGGTGTGGAGAATTGTGCAGTGAGGTTGGTAATTTTATTAATGAAGAATGTGGCAAAGTCGTCAGCTGTTAGAGTTGATGAAGGAGGGGGAGGAGGAGGACAAAGGAGAGAGGAAAATGTTTTAAAGAGCATGCGAGAGTTAGGCGAATTGTTAATTTTGTCGTGATAGTATGTCCTTTTAGCAGTGGAAACATTAGCAGAGAAGTCAGAGAGGAGTGATCGAAATAAATTAAGGTCAGTAGGATTTTGTGATTTGCGCCATACCCTTTCTGCAGCCCTGAGCTTAGAACGATGTTCGCGGAGAACATCAGATAGCCAAGGGGCAGAAGGGGTGGTACGGGCTGGCCTGGAAGATAAGGGGCAGAAAGTGTCTAAACAAGATGTCAGAGTGGAACAAAAAGTATCAGTAGCACTGTTAGCATCAAGAGATGATAACTGTTTAGGGGAAGGAAGCGAAGATGAAACCATAGCAGATAGCCGGGAGGGTGAGAGTGAGTGTAAGTTACGTTGAAAAGTGACATGTGGAAGGGTATGTTTTGTGTCAGGAATCATGTTGAGGTTAAGAGTGAGTAGGAAGTGATCCAAGGTGTGCAGTGGAGTAACCAGCACATGTTCATTGGAGCAGTGTTGTGTGTAAATAAGGTCCAGTTGGTTGCCTGATTTGTGAGTAGTCGTAGTTAACACTCTCTTCAGATCAAAAGAGACAAGCAGTGTGGAAGTCTGCAGCTTGAGGTTTATCGAGGTGGACGTTTGAAGTCTCCAAGTATAACTAAGGGAGTACCATCCTTAGGAAAGGTTGAGAGCAACACACCTAATTCTTCCACAAAGTTACCTAGTGGTCCTGGAGGTCAATAAACAACTACAAAATGGATTTTAAGAGGGTAGGTAATAGTAACCGAATGTGATTCAAAGGAGCTGTTGATACCCAGAGATGGTAAAGGAGTAAATTTCCAATTATTAGAGATGAGCAGACCAGTACCTCCACCTCTTCCAGTTAAACGGGGGGTGTGGGAAAAGGAGAAATTATTGGAAGCATTGTCCTCTGGTTTGATCCAGGTCTCTGTCAGGGCCATGAGGTGTAGACTTAAATGACTAGTAATGGAAGTAATGAAATCAGCTTTGTTGACAGCAGACTGACAATTCCAGAGACCAATAGAAAAAGAAAGTAGTGTATTAGCAGACATAGGCAAAGTGCGCAGGTTGTTAGGATTGCGCTGCCTACAGTGTGTGATGCGTGGTCTGCGAGTGGTAGTGACAGTAGTGATCTGGAAACACATAGTAAGAATTGGTTATAAGAAAACTAAAACAGAAGTGAAACAATCAGTAGGAAAGAGGATAAATAAAAAGCGATACTTATATCCCTTGCCGGTGTCTCTGCCCGGTGGAGTCGCACGGTAGAGTCGATGGTCTTTACACTCTTTGGTCTTCACACGAAGACCATTAGAAAGAATATTTAGATTAAATAGTGAAACTGAATGTAAAATAATTCCAGTTGGGTCTGAAGTCAGAGGTCAAGGGTAAAATGCACATGGAGCAGGGAGGTGCAGAGGAAGTATAAGGAAGAGGACACTGACAATTTGTTTAAAAACTATGTGGTCAGAAATCTTTATTTACCTTTTTTTTTAAAATAAAGTTTCTGTTTTAGTTTATTTTCACCAGTGTTGTTATGCACTGTGGATCCAGGTAAATGAAGTCCAGATGGCTGATGAAGCCACAAGAACACAAACCTTTCACAAACACCCACTATAATATAATTAAATACAGAATAAAATATAATCATACATTTATAAAGCTTCTATTAGATTGCTTGTTTATACCTGGACATCTCAAGAAATTATCTTAAGAAATTATTTTATTGTTATTGAGAAATAATTTTATTGGCTAAACTGTCCCCTTAAATATTTGACATTTTCTCTGTTTGTAGTTTAGGATGCCAAAAATGTTCGGTCTAACAGCGCTCGTCAATGTCAGAATGATTGATTGTTGTTGGCCAATCAAATAAAAGTAGGCGGGGTTAACGGTTCATAGAGGAAGAGCGCGAACTGAAGCTCAGTTTTACGTTGAAGAAGAGCGAGGAAAGATGGAAGTATCGAAACATTTGACAACTATTTTACGATAGAAATGTTAAACTACCGGCAGTAATGCGAACTACTCCCCCTTTCCCTTCAAATTTCGTCGCTTTCAATGGAAATTTTGGTTTCATTTTGTTCAAGATAGGGTTACGGCTTTGGCTTATATCCGTTTTGAATGAATCCAAATTTGTAAGAAGTAAATAAAGATACGTTCCTAATGAAATGTACAGACGTGGGCAGTTGAATCCGATTGAGAAAATAGTCGGATTCAAGCATTTACATGCATTTTTTTTTATTATTATTATTATTCCAGGCCTACACTATCCCTTCCAAACCATTCGAAATTTCATTCGGATCGATTGAGGTGTCTGCATGAAGGCTTTTCAGTTGAATTGAGGCAAAAATCCGATTACTAACAGATCATTTGGTTGTGTGTAAACATAGCTATAGAACAAGAGATTTGAAGATTCAAGTGTTGTTCATGTTCTTGAATGACTAGAAAAAAGGCTGGCCGGATGCGTCAAAAATGGACACAACTGGAACTGACTTCGAAGGAGTTTGGGAGTGTTAACTCAGTCTTTTTGGTATGTATGACTCACATGCGTTATGGATTTGTTTTATGGTGCTTTTTTTTACATTTTTGGAGCTTGACAGCTGTGGGGGAAAGATCTGCTTTTTCAAAATTCCTCCATGTGTTTTCCACAGAGAAATATCAGCAGACAGGAGGGTGAATAAATGAATGAGAATCGTGTTTTTCTTTCTTTTATCTTTAATTTTTTCCTTTTTATTAAAGAATCCAATAGATCATGTATGTTGTTAATGTTGAGCGCTGAGGTGAAAAAGAGCAGCTAGATGGCTTTTGTGCAGCTAGTTGGAGCTCAGATAGTATCAGTTTATGGTTTAAGGGGCTCAACCACATAAACTCTCGAATATGGGCCAAATTATTTCGTTATGTTTGGGTCCTGTCGTATTTTCTGCGCTGGCAGGCTGTCCTGTTATCCCACATACCCCTCATCCCATTTCCTATTGAGGAAGGTGGGCGTTAGTCTTGAGCAATCATCATTTCGTGTCAACTTTTAAACCAGCAGATAATTGAACCGACTTGCCCTGTGGTTTAGTGCTTAGTGTTGTGCATTTGGTTTTTGGGGTGATTGAGACCTACATAGGCACCTTATAGAGGTGCCACACACTATCTAATCTGAAACAGTTCCTTAATGCTGCAAAGTGCAGCTTTATCATTTCCCTTCACACCTTTCAGGAAGGAAAGCAGTCATGTTTGTGGTGTTTGCCATGTCAAGTATCACTACTACTATTGCTCATTCTTTCAGTACTAAGCTTAAAAATTGCATTTTGATACCTAGCAAGTGCTGCATCGTTTGTACTGTGGATATGAATAATGCCTTGTTTTTATGATTAATGTATGATATTCCTAGACTTACAGATTGTAGACAGTCATATCTTAGGACAATCATATAGATTGTGTGCATCATATGGGACCAGGCCTAACTTGATGCAAACTTTGGAGAATTTTAGCCTTATCTTAAGTTTGTATCTATCTATCTATCTATCTATCTATCTATCTATCTATCTATGTTAACGATAACTATTAGAACCTCTCATTGAGCTTTTATTCATTCATTCATTCATTTTATTTGTGTAAACTTTATAAGAAATATAACCATTTATTTATTTTCTAACTTTATAAGAAATATAGAAATCTCCTATTGACCATTTATTTATTCACTTTATTGGAGTAAAGGTTATAAGAAATTTAACAATTTAAGACCATTTATTTAATGCAAACTTTATTAAAAATAAAAGAATCTCTCACTTTATTTATTCATTCAAGCACTCATTCATTTATTTATTCATTCATTCATTTTATTTGTGTAAACTTTATAAGAATTATAACCATGCATTTATTTATTTATTTATTTATAAGGAACATCTCAAACAATCTCCTATTAACCATTCGTTTATTCATTTTATTTGTGTAAAGGATATAAGAAATATAGCCTAAACATTTATGATGACTATTTATTTATTTCTGTAAACTTTATTAAAAATATAAGAATCTCCCATTGACCATTAATTAATTAATTCATTCATTCATTCATTTTACTCATTCATTCACTCTATGTAAATTTGATAAGAAATTGAAAAATAATTAATTTTTTATTAACTTTATAAAAATGTAAAGTTCTCACACTGACCATTTATTTATTTATTTACATTTTATAAGAAATTGAAAAATAATTCATTTTTTATTAACTTTATAAAACTGCAAAGTTCTCACATTGACCATTTATTCATTCATTCATTCATTCATGTAAAACTTATAAGAAATAAAGTTTGAAAATCTCCCATTGACACTGACAGAATTTTCATGTAAAATGTAGCCAACAGTGATGACATCCTTGTAATATTTACTAAATGTTTACTAAATTGTCTCCCTTCTTAAATTGATTTGCATACTAAATTGTGATTGGTCTTGTCTTACTTGCAAAAATTAATTTATAGCCGTCTTTACACTGTACACTGTCTGCACTGCTGACAGAAAACGAAATGAATTGATGGCTCAAAATCTAAACTTACATTTACACTTTCCATTTACTGCATTGCAGCTGATGCTGTTTCAGGAAATGCAAATATTGTTGGAGAGTTAATGTTACTCTGGACAGACACCTACTGCTGTCAGGGGTGAGAGTGAGTAATGGTATCAATTTGACCTCTGGTGGAAAAAAAAAAAAATTGTGCATGACCGCAATGACATTAAACGATCTGAATTAGCATGTGTAGTGAAGGAACGTGCCTTAAAGAATAGCTCTAATTCACTGTAACGCTAAGCATCCCAGTGTGGTTTAGGTGGGTAAGAGTGATGCACGCTGACCTATTAGATGTAGGAGTCAAAAATGGGTGGATCTATTTTCCAGGCATGTTTCCCATTGCTTGTCATAGAAACGTGTGATGAGGGACTTTCCCAGAGAGATCACACACATGATGTCCACCTTAGCGATGGAAGATATCACCCAAAAAAATTGAAACTGTTCGCTGTCCCGCGGTTTAAATATAGGTCAGGGGGTCCGAATCAAAATTAGCAGCCGCATTTTCATCCAAAGCTGTAGCAGAGGTGCAGTTCATCACCTGTGACCTCTTGAAATTACATTTAGGTAATTATAAACTCACATAACGAATGCGTCAATGAATAAATCTCAAACTTTTAGAAGAAATCTGTTCACATTTATTTATCTTAAAATGGTAGACATCCATATAAATAACCAATAAATAGTTTCATAAATACATAAATAGCAAAGCTTATGTAAAATATTATAGTGCTTTTCTTTTTTTAAAAAATACAATTTTGAGAACTGGCAACATGTCGGTCTTCATAGAAGTTACATACACAGCTATATAAAAATAGATTCCTAGCAATGCAATGTATAAACATGAAATAATTAATATCGTAAACCAGTATGATATAATCAGTACATCACATAAAAAAACAAAGTTACATTTAACCCTGATGTTTTTTAGTTTCCTGAACATTGTCTAGAAATAGCTTGCATCCTGCAGTGCTCAAGAGCAGGTTCACATGATCACGGGTCGGTCAGTGGTCACTGCTGGAACGGAGTCGTTGCACCTGACTTTCCATGTTGTCTAGAAACGTCTTAACATCTGTTTGATTGTACATCTTACAGCTGCATTTTGGGCTTGAGCTAGTTGGAATCTAGTGGGAGGAAGAGAAAGAAAAATGTCATTTGACATTTTTTTTGGTTCCTCAAAGAACCGCTCAGTGAGCAGTTCTTTAAAAAAATAATAAAAATTCTTAGTGTGAAGATCAATTTAAAAATCTAAAGAACCCTTTTCCACTATAAAGAACTATTTGTGCAACTGATGTTAAAGCTTCTTCACGGAACCATCAATGCCATTTAAGAGTCTTCATTTTTAATAGTGTAACACTGATAACTGTCATATCTGTTAACTTCTATACTGCCACTTTAAGTCCATCAGATGAAGCATAGAAAATTGGTAAGGTGAAAGAAATGTTACTTACTTTTTTTTTTGTCAGCTCTGTGAGGATGTTAATAAGGTCTTCAGTGAAGAGGTCATCATCATCATCTTCATTATTTTTGCATTTCGATATAAGGTCATTTAGCCCGCCAATAGTGCAGTTCAGAGCTGAAGACATGCAATCCTTCAAAGAAACAGAGACAGGATTGTATTAGTTCTGTTCTAAAGCAGCTTGTTTGCTGAGCGCATCTCTTTCTCCCTGCCACTGTGAGCGTGTGTATGAGAAATATTGTGAGAGCTGTCTCTGCTGGCTTGAGGTTTGGCTTTCTCATAGTAACCTCCTTCCTGTGTGAGTGATCTACTATCTCTCTTTAGCAAACAAAGTGATGATAAGTGCTCAAAGCTCTAAAAAAGTGTACTTACCTCTCTGATGTTAATAGGGGAGTGTAAACTTATGTTCTTTGCCTGTAAAAAAATAAACAAATGCATATTAAGTTAGTATATGACTTTAAAACTGTTTGTGATGGGTAATATCGCTGTGTGTTTTAAAGCAAATAATACTCACACAATCGGTTCCGTTAACAGATGTCTTTGAAACTGAAATATACTCCAGTAGTTCGGCAACATCCCTTTTCACAGGCTGGGCGCACAGGCAGCTGACCAGTGCCAGTGTCAAAGCACAAATCCAGTGTAGAGCAAACATGATGTCCTTTCACCTGCTGGATGGTTATCCTCAGTTCACAGTTGTGAGTGACTTCTAACCAGCTCGTATTGTCTATTTATTGGGTGCACTTGGAAAAATGAATGGGTGGGCAGAGGACTTCAGATATTAGCTAATGCAATCAACTGCTGGAGTTTTTTTTTTTCCTTTTGATGACTGTTGGGATTTTCTTTTTGCCTTTTCTCCTTCAGCTAGCCCCCACCCCCCTGTCCTTCCACGCTCACTGTGTGTCTGTGTGTGTGTGCGCGCACATTGAGGTTTTACGCTGATGTGATATTCTGAATGTTGGAATATGGTTGGCAATATATAGTAAATAACTTTGGTCAAAATATTTTGTCAACCATCCTGTCACCTCTGATGCAATGCATTTATTTAACATGAGATCATACTGTAGAACACCATTACATCATAGGCATTATCAGGTCATTGGTTGTGTGAGTTTCAAAATAATTTGTGTTTTTAAATATATATATATAAATCTCTCAGAAACTACTACTTTATAGGCCATAATTTTTTCACTCAGAAATAGCGTGTAAATAATTACAAAGAAACTTTTTTAATAATTAATAAAATGAATGAAAATGTAAAGAAAGATTGAAATAGTAAACCTATTTTATATATAAGTTATATATAAATACTATAGTAAATAGTATTTATATATAACTTATGTAACTTTTATTTCTATATTACTTTTTTTTTTAAATCATTGTTTAGAGTGTAGGTTTTTGCTCACTCCTGTGTGAAAATGATGGTATGTAATTTTTCTGACAGCAGTGGGCGCTTTAACACATTACATTGGATATGCATCTTTTGTTTTTGGGTTACTGAAAGTAATGCGTATAAAATTCTTATAAGTAAAGGTTCTTTATTGCCATTGATGGTTCCATAAAGAACCTTTAACATTCATGGAACATTTCCATTCCACAAAAGGGTCTCACAAAGTTCCAAAGGGGGGTTTTCACATCAATGTCATAGAAGAACCATTTTTGGTTCTCCAAAGAACTTTTCAGTGAACAGTTCATAAAAGAAACATTTTTTTCATTTTTAATTGAACACTTTAGTAAACTGAAATACCCTTTTCCACTATATTTTTCCCCCACTATAGGCTATTTATACCTTTTTGAAAGGGAAAGATTCCATGGATGTTCAAGGTTCTTCATGGAACCATCAGTTCCAACACTGTCAAAGATGACTGCTGCGATTAGTTATCATAACTTAAAGGTGCAGTAGGTGATTGTCTTCAGAAACATTTTTTGTTATGCTGGTTGAAAGTCTCTTCACATCCCGATAGCAATCATTAAGTTAAGTGGTCTAAATGTAATTATATGTATTTATATATTCTGTGGAAGGCGTAGGACCAAGAAATGTTCGTTGATTGACTTTCCTACCTGCCTGTCAACATATGTATTTGCATACCTTGTTCGCGCAGACAGGATACATCATTAGCGTGTTCACGTATGCTGTGCAGACAGAGCGAGAATGGCAGACAAACATCAACAACTTGACCTTCCTTCCTGGTATTGTAGTACTTTTGCTAACTGTGCTATAAAGTTCTCTCACCGGTGAATGACACATGATGTATTGTGGTAATGTTGTCTCTGGTTGTCTGGACTGTGCGCATATGTGGGTTCAGGAGGCGTGGCTTTGGACGACGATTTGCAGGGAGGGTGGGACGTACATTTTCAGTGCAATCAGGCTAAAGTTAGCATTTTCCAAGATGTCCTACTGCACCTTTAAAGGTGCTGTATGTAGGATTTTGACTCTACTAAAGCATACACATAGCATAATATGTTTGCAGATATTTAAGAAACATGCTAAGTTAAAATACTTGTTTATCTGAAAAACGATGCTACAGTCAGTTATTCTTCTTTGAAAATGTGCATTCCGGCCCGGAATGTCTGTGTTTGTTATGGTTTGTGAAACCCGCCCACTGCCAGTTTACCCAGTTGTATTTCGGCACACCGGGTTGCCAGTTGGCGGAAAACACAGCGTATTTCATTTCATTCATCGTCATGTGCGCTCGTTTCTGTTGGTGTCGTTAATTAGTGGCAACCTGCGTGTGCGTCAAGTCTGAGGAGGGGGGCTGGGTGAAAAAAACCGTCTCCAATATTTTGAATTTAGACTGTAATACCTAGTTCAACCGCTAGGTGTCAATCCTACATACAGCACCTTTAAAGAAATGTGTTGTTTCAACTTAAAAAAATCAAGGGCCAGATTTACTAAACAAGACAAATGAGAGCGCAATTCCAAAAAAACACCGATGGGAGTGAAAAGTTTGACCATGCACCTTGTTCTCTGTGGTGCCTCCTCCTGGCAGCAGCAATCATAGCCATGTCAAGAGCAAAATGGATTAAAGGGATAGTTCACCCAATAATTAAAAGTCTGTTGTCAATTACTCACCCTCATGTCGTTCCAAACCCGTAAGACCTTCATTCATCTTCGAAACACAAACTAAGATATTTTTGATGAAATCCGAGAGCTTTCTGACCCTCCATAGACAGCGACACAACTGACATTTTCAAGGCCCAGAAAGGTAATAAGGACATTGTTAAAATAGTCCATGTGACATCAGTGGTTCAAGCGTAATTTTATGAAGCTATGAGAACACTTTGCAAAAACACTAAAATACTAGATACTAAAACAATACTAAATACTAATACAAAAATAACGACTTTATTCAACAATTTATTCTCTTCTGTGTCAGTCTCCTATGTGCATTAATCTCTCTTAGTTCATCATCTGTATATTCTGGCTCAAATAAGTAAGGCTGGGCATCTTCTCTGTCGAAATCTTCAGACATGTTTATGAATACAGTTTTATGTTCAGTTTGTGTCGTCTTCTGCTTGTAAACAAGGCGCAGCGCATCCGGGTTTTACGTCAGATGAGCTTTTTTTGGGTGGCACATAATGGAGCAAATACCAGTAAACTGACTACCACAAACCTTAGTAAGAAACTCCTACAAATGTATATGCAGTAAGTTCAGTCACGAAAATGACTGGGTCAGTGCCTTTTCATTGCTAATTTTTGACTGCATGTCTTTTGTGTTGACTCTAACTGTTAGTAAATCTGGCCCTAAGTGTTTGTGCTTGGGTTTAAGCCATTTGTATGTCAATTCCCCTAAAAAGTGCAACAGTGTGATGCTTTCAAAACATTGGCGTGACTTTGGGGCAGTTTGTCTGACTTAAGACCGGCAGAATGTTTTGGGAAGCTTGTTTCTTTTAAATATATTATTAATAATTCTGTTTGGTGACATGAAAGCTGTGCAGGAAATCTTTACACTAAATAATGTTTAATTTACCTTGTTGCCATTTCTTTGTAATTATTTGTGAAATTTACTAGCAGTTTCTCAGTGAAAATTGTTTCAAAGTAAATGCTGAACCAGTTTTTTTCCAGTCTATAAAGTAGTAGTTGCTGAGGATTTTATATGCAAAGAAACAGCAAATACATTGAAACCCAAATAACGGCCCAAATGTGCTTAGGATGTAATGGTGTGCTACAGTATGAACTCATGCCAAATACATGCATCGTATCACAGGATACGTGTGAAACAGTGTGAAAACTCAGTGTTATTTTTTTTTAGTAAATGGGGCATAAAAACATCACTACTCAAAAGAAAATCTCCCTCGGTAGGACAATACAATGTTCCAATGGGATCTGATCTCACTTTCCAAAATGCTGTGCTGATTCAGAACTTCCTGAGGATGGAATCCAAACCTGACATGTTTTTTTTTTTTAACAGCAGTGCATGCGTTTTCTCTGCTCTAGAGATAAAACACTCAAAAAAAAATGATTTTTTGATGCCTTTCACTTTATTTAAACAATTTATTTTGATTCAACAACATTGTATCAGGTTTCTGTTTCAAATGTGACTGCTTCATGTTAAGTTGACTTGAAACAATTACTCTTTGACTTAACTTGATGTTTTCATATTGAAATAGCATGTTTCAATCAAGTAACCCAACCAGGACTCAATCAAACAGGATTTTCACTTCCCATTATGCTTTGCAAAGGGGCTGAACTGGGAGAGTAAATGTTGAAATAAAGTGTAATTTTAAGCATTTTTTAGCAAGATGAGAAAATTGAGAGACTTCTTAATGATTACTGTTCTATTATGTTGGTATTTAAAAGTTTCTGTTATGTTAGTGGTTTAGGGTTACCATTGTGTTGAAGTCTTGAGCTTGTGCTTGGGTTGAGGACCAGCTAATAAAAATCCAAATCACTTTAATAATAAAGCAATCACTATGGTAGTGCTCTGGATGAAACCAGTATCGATTCTGGATTGCTAACACCGGACATCATGTGTAAAAAATATTTAGTTTGTTACACCACATGAATAAACAGGAAGCATTAATTGTAGGATTATTTGAATGTCAATTTAAATGAAAATCATTTATTTAAGTTAAACTAAAACCATTCATTCAAATTAAAGGAACACCATTGATTCTAGTTAGTTGTACATGGATGGTTCTGTTTAGTTTTACATGCTTCATTCACGTGGAACCACTGTCCATGATTGAATCATGTTCAGCCAAAGAGCTATTTTTTTGAGTGAAGCAGTGGTTTTCAGAAAACAATCCATTAAGATAAATTTCTTGCATCTAAAATGTATATGAGACAAGTTTGCGGAGATTATCTCCAGACTACTTCCTATTAATGTCTACACTTACACATTTAGAGAACAGTGAAGTAGCTAATGGATTTCAAATTCTCCCACAAGAGAAATGGTGACATAATTTCCTTTTCTGTTGCATCACAAACAGTTTATCAGCACAGTGCAAACCCTTTTAAAAAAGGATGGATACCACAGTATAGGAATGGTACGTCATGGTATACCGGTTCTGTATATTCAAACTGTGGTGTTAACAAAGTACTTCAAAGTATATTGTGGTATTACCTTAATTGGTAGTGTCCAAAAAAAGTTATATAGTTATATGGGGCTTTTTTGAGAGTGAAATGACACTCAGCTTCATATAGACAGGTCATTAAATGTGTTATTTTTCACCATTTAGTAATAGCCAGTGGTGTGGAGCAGCAAACTACTTAAAAACTTAAAAAAAACTGCCATGGAAAAATGTACTTGTAACATTATTACTAATAGCCTACATTTTGCACAGAAACTGGTTTTCCCCATTTACATAGTTTAATGTTTCTGATATTTAATTACGCACATTGCATGCGCTACCTAAATGAATTTGGTTTGTGGTCAAAATGTCAGAAAATATTTTGTTACATATTTGATTACTTTCCTGAAAATCACTTTTGTATGTTATTAGAAAGCTTTATAATAGCCTCATGGTTATGTAATCATGGTAAGGCTTCAGTAAGTTTCCCCTTTGCCTAGCATGAATCATTGGGGATTGATTCAGTTCAATAATTTTTCCATGTTACATAACAGTAGATTGATCTATGGGGACAAAAAAAGTTTGATTGAAACTGATATTTATGCAAATGAGTTTTTAAGGTTAACATGAAGCTTGATGTGATGCAGTGGCCTTGAAATATATTTAAATAGTTTAAAAAAAAGATGTTATTAACTTTGTTCATAGTTATAGTCATTTGTTTGAGCCATTTTTGCTGCACTGTTTGACCAACTGGGGTAAAGGTCATTTTTAGTGGCTATATAGTGCCCTCTACTAATATTGACACCCTTGCTAAATATGAGCAAAGGCAGCTGTGAAAATAAATCTGCATCATTTATCTTTTTGATCTTTCATTCAAAAAAAAAAATGAAAGTGGGGGGGAAACTCACGTTATGAAATAAAAGTTTTTCTCCCATGCATGTTGGCCACAATTATTGGCACCCCTAGAAATTCTTATAAGTAAAATCTCTCTGAAGTATATTCCCATTCATATTTACGTTACACCTTTCCGTTACACCATTCCCATTCATATTTACGATACTTTTTAGCACACCGGGGTGACTAGGAGCATGAAATTGTCTAGCCATGACTTCCTATTCAACAGGATTATAAATATGAGGAACACAAAGGCCTAAAAAATATCAAACAGCCCCTACATCACTACATGTTGTTTCGGGAGGACTTCAAGAAAAATCCTCCTCGCTCATCGAAAAACACACTCCAGCATATTCAGTTGTCAGACACAACTGGACTTTCAAATGGGAAGCACCAACATGGAGCTGTGAATCTGAAGGATCTGAAGGAATAGTCTCTGATCTCTTATTAGGTGTTCTCCAAACTCATCAGGCATTACAGGAGAAAACTCTGTTATCTGGAGCTGTTATCTTGGGAAAAGGACATTGCAATAATTGGGTGACAGTAATTGTGGCCAACGTGAACTAGAGAAAAACATTTATGTCATAATGATGCATGGAGGGCACTGTATATATGTGCCTTCATGTCTTAATAGTTTTGTTCTTTTAAGAGATTTAAATATGGGTCAGTTTTGTTCTGTTTGTTCTAGATTTAACTCTAAAAAGGCTTTTGTGTTCTGGGGGATACAAACATGTAAGAGGCTGTGGCGAGAGGCAGTGAAAGTGTACGTCTCATTTCTTGGTTTCATGTTGAAAGGGTGTTTGTTATGAATATTTAGATCTAGTGACTTTGTTCATACATTCTTTGTTTAGCTCACAGGCAGCATTTAAAAACCTTATGGCTACCTGTAGTGGGAAAATACTCACCCACATATAAAAGTTGATGTATTTCACGTATTTGCAATATTTGGATTGGATTTGCATGTTTAAAAAGTTTTTGTTGAAATTTTATTAATTTAATTTTTACATTTTTCATAATCTGACTATAAATGTTCATATCTTATGAATGTGTTGCCCTTTTAGGGGTATAAATCAAGATTTTTTTTTTCTAATATAGATTCTGTGGTCTATAGATTTTAGACTTTGTGGCCTGTTTTAGAAAACCAGTTCAGTACTCTTTAATGAAAATTTATATTCATTATTTAGTCATTAGTTTTAGGTCAACAATACACAGATTTTTTCAGGCATGTGTATATGTATATGTAACTATCAAATAAGATACTCAACAAAAACATATATGCAAACTTAATAATAATAATAATCTTTAACATTAAAAAAATATAAATGCATAATTAAGAAAACCCAAAAGTTATTCTATAATAGTTATTCTTACATTTACTTTATAAAAGTCATTGAAGATTATAGCAAAAAGACTTTACTCGATAAAGTATGAACTATCAATCAGAGCATGGAAGGCATGAAGTTTGTGTATCAGCAAAGTTTTGATCTTGTTGATAATTAATAGGTCCTAGAAATTTGTATTGAATATGATACAGTAGGCTGATATATTCATAAATAGACATTATACATAGGTTAACAGAAAGTTACAATGAATATTTACTGTAAGTTATGAGAGAATAAAATGTTTAAAATGTGTCAAATAAAATAACAAGCATTGCCATTCTGTTTTCATTGAATTTATACCCCAAAGGGGGCAACATATCCTGAGGGATACAAACATTAAAATCAAAAATAATAATATTTTTTTGTATTATTTTTGTCTTAATAAGATGGAATGTGGCAATAAATTAATGTTCTGGTGTAGGATTAAATATTGGTCAGTTTTGTTCTTTTATGAGATTTAAACCGAGGTTAAAAAAAAAAAAAAAAAAAAAAGCACTTCAAGTGCTCTATTTTTGCACACTAATTTTGTATTTTATATACCAAAAATGATTCTTTATTACTTCTTAAGAAAAACTTAAGATTATCAAAGTGTACTGAACTGTGCTATTTTGGGACACCATGAATATGAACTAAAATGCACTTTTAACATACTACCTCTGTATTTAAAAATGTATTTAGTTATACCACTTGTAGTACACTTGAATCCATATTTCATACACTAGTACACTCAAGTGTACTACTAGTGGTATGTTAGATGATCTTAAGTTTATCTTAAGAAGTACGAAATAATCATTTTTAGTATATTAAGTACAAAATTAGTACGTGAAAATGGAGCACTTTATGGAAGTTCACTTTTTTTCACCTGGGAATATTGATTGGTTTTGTTCAAAAAGTATTAAAGATGTTGCAACTGAAGAGTCTGAAGATGTCTGATGCTTGAGAATGCCTTTAGGTCTACATTAGGTCTAAATCTTTATTACACTCTCTACCCTCAGACTTTTTCAGTTAAGAAAAACCATTTCCAACGTGCTGTCCAATATGAGCAAATGTGAATTAAGTTAAGCCAAATAATACTTTAAGTAGTATATTACAGAGTTGGACATTAATTATTGGTGTAAAGAAAAGATTAACACGAAGGCATTTAAAAAAGATGAAGGTGCTCACTGGGTGCTCGGTGGAACCTTCATCACACATAATGACTGTCCCTTGGTGGTTAGAGAGTGTGGGAAGTGTTCAGTGAAAGTGTGAGAGAAGGGAAGCCGTCAGGGAAAAGCCCTCTTGTGTGCTTTAGTGCATCACAGGTCTTACATGCATCTGAAGGTGACGTTGTCACGGAAAAGCATCTTTCAGCACCTCGGGGTTCCCTCTGTGTGTGTGTGAGTGAGTGTGTGACTAGAGGCTGATTTTATCTTGAACAATCATCATTCAGTTACGTCAGGATCCCACTGATTTTTTCCCTAAAACGAAGAAAAATCCCTCTTGACAATTTTTACAGGGCATTTTAAACGGATCCTGCCCACTTCATGTCATGCTAAATGGATAGTTGATTGTTTCCTCTATGAATTTGGAGAACAACAGTGGTTGGGCACTGATGCATTAACAACTCCTAAAATATAGTTAGTGACCAGTTGGTTACCTCAGCTAAAGTCTTGTGACAGGAAGGCGGTCACGCTCTCATTTTAAACATAATGGTTTTGGTAAAAGGTTCCTGAACACTGTGAACCCTTTGATGTCTCTGAGCTTACAACTGTGCTTTACAACTGTTTTTTGAGTGAATCACCAGCACGTTCACCTTAGATCTCCTGTCTGGAAACATGTGGAAACATCTATCCAACTTCCGGAAGAACTGCTTGATTTTTGTAGGTGGAAAAACAGGCATGACCGAACTTACGGCATATCGACAGAAGGCATATTGAATTTTATGTGAAATAAAACAGAGGCTGTGAGAATTAGACTTACTGTCTTTCCAATGATATGAGCTGCATAAAGGTTCTAGATTACATATCATTTTCAAAACACAACTTTCAAAACTGCTTTATTGAGGTTTTATCTACTGAAAGTCTTTGGAAAGACATTTCATCAGCTGAACAATCGGTGTGTTGTTAAACAACAGTACAATCCATTGAATGCACTGTACTTTTATCGCTTTTATCATTAATCTTTCATTTCAATCAATATAAGTCTATAAATTCTTTCAGTGAAGGTCATGAATGAAGTGAATGAAGTTTTTTGTTTGTTTTTATATTTTGACATATGAAGGCTCATGAATATTAATTAGGCTGTACTCCTTTATTTCCTTTAAACAACTACTTTAAAGTCGCAATAAAACGGAAGTTAGTAACAGATCTTTTACACCTAAAGGCTCATTAGTGATTTGAGATCATTTTTACTGACCAATTCAACTTATTTCACTTCATTCCTTCGTCTTTCATTGTTAGAAAACATTTTTGCTTGAATTCTGAACCCTGATTTTTGTTTTAATAAACACAAATAAACCAGAAATCACATTATTTCTTTTGTAAATGTTCACTTTGAATGCACTGCTTTGGATAGAAGAGTCTAGTGCAATGTAATTTAATGTATTGAACATATAATCTGATGTCACCGTGTTGCAAGGCAGTTTCTTTTTTTTAATCATAACTGGGTTGGCAGGAAGTTCCCACATGATGTAACATCCTGAAGTGGTTTAAGTGCTAAAGCCGCTTGTGAGGAGCTCGGGCATGGTCAGGCGTGATCAAGATAACTACTGTGGATTGCAACAGTGAAAATACTCATTTATATAAAAGTTCTCCTCAAAAACCCACACATTTGCATCAGTGCAGACTACCTGAACTATGGAAAAATGGCATGATCAGAGCAAAAGGGAGAATCAGTTAACATGGGTGTTGTGCTGCTGAATCACAATGATGATTGGAACATGAATAATGATAAAGAGCTCTGATTTGATCCTAGGTAGATGTATAGATTGATAGACAGAATGGTAGATGGATGGATGGATTGATTGGATGGTAGATAGATAGATAGATAGATAGATAGATGCATACATTCTAAAGCTTTTAAAAATGGAACAAAAATGGCAAAAATCAACAAAATGGTAAAATACATCTATCAAGAATGTGCTCAAAGAGGAAAACTACTACGAAGAACAAAACTGCGCTGACTGAAATGGATATTCACGAATCACGATTGATTAAAAAATAAATGTTTTGTGTGTGAGAGGGAGAGAGACAGAACACGCTGTCCACAGATCAGTGGTTTTTGAAACTGTTTGATGCCAATGTGCCATGATACCATGTGGTACATGGTGAAGAAAGAATTCGACAAGCACATAATGGTGCAATTATTTACTATAAATAAATGTTTGTTTAGTATACTAATTGATAGGATTCCAATATTAAAAAGAAGCCAGGTCTGTTAATTAATTGTGGCAAAACAGATGAGGAAGAAACCTACTTGGGTAATAACTGCTAACAGAATCAAAGAAGAACACAGCACTAGGTGTTAAAAACTGTCTCTTGTGCCAGTAAGTGGTGAGCTCTAGTTTGAGATTTACCTTATTGCTAAGAATGACAATCAGCTGACTAGAATTCTCCAAGTTGTATAGGAGATAAATCTTGATCCGGGCACAATTTTGGTTCTATAGAGTACAGGCCACATCATCAGTGGTGCGCCCTTGCATCCTTGGGTGTTTCGGCCTTTCATCACTAAACACTCTCCACAAGGGTGTAGGGTTGGGTATCATGTGGGTTTTTTCGATACCGGTGCCAAATCGATACTTTTAAAATGGTGCCGGTGCCTAAACGGTGCCTGAACCGATACTTACATATATATATATATATATATATATATATACACACACACACACACACATACTGTATATGGAACTCATGAAGCTCCAGGAAATCCCCAATATGGACAAAGGCATTGCTATCGCTGTAACTGAGTAAACAGAAGATATAAACGTTTTGAATGATAAAACAAATACATTAAACACTCGACTACGACAATATATAGTTTGTCTGTGTTATTCAAGCCATCTCTGGTATTTTCATAATAATTAAGTATATTTATAATCCATTGCTAATCAATGCATTAGTAGCCTATGGAACATATTTTCTGCCTCATTCTGTGACAAGAAGCTATCAGATCACAAAAGGAAGCATTTAACTGGTGTTGTGGACTAAAAAGGTTATAATGTTCTCTTTTGTTGGACAACAGGTTTAAAAACGTGAATACAAGAGAATTTTAGCTTTAGGCATTTTAATTAAAGCTAGGGCTGGGCGGTATAGAGTTTGTACGATATATCGATATATTCTTTATAAGCGATACGGTATGAAGCAATACCGTTAATATTGATATACAGTAGTTTGATACGAGCGCATCTGATAAAATATCTAGGGAGGACACAGACTGAACTGCTGCGGAGAAAGTGCATAATACAATTTGTTCTAAACATGTGACAAGCTTTATATGAAGGGCTTAAAACTCGTAAGATATAGTAGCCTATAGTTTATAGTTTCAGTTTAAAGCGGCTCGCGCTCTACCTGTCAGATGCTCTGACAGAAAGGCTGCGTGTGCCGCTGACAGTAGTAGTGGCGGCGCTAGGGCGGGGCTTGACGGGGCTATAGCCCCATCAGAAACTTGCTTAGCCTCGGCACAACCCCCCCAAGGATTCCAAATGGTTTTCTTGTTTTTTAACTCTCGGTGTCACTCTCATTAACACTGAAAAATAAACATTAAAAACCTTAAAAAAGTGCCTAATATGTGGACTATAAACAATTGGTATTATGGGGGAGGCGTCAAGTAACTCAAGAAAGTAACGCGCAAGACGGAATTCACTATAGCGAAAGTGAAAGTAAAAAAAAACTGACGGCTAACGCTGCATTAACGGCGCATATTCTCTCTAAGACAACAAGAGACGAATCTAGTTTGCATGCTGATATAACTGTCTTAAATTATTCCCTTAATATTTCTTTTGTGGCTCGTATAGTGAAAAACATGAGAAGAAACGTATTTCGCGTTAAACAGGTTGTTTTGAAAACAGCCTGAAATAAATGGTTCTGAATTTTCATTGATGACTGCAGTGTTTATCATTTAATTATAGCCTATAATTCATTGTATAAATTAGACCCGTTTTAAAAAATTTTAAAACATTTTCAATGAGGAGTACGCCAATACGCCTATTTTTTATTATCCTCAGTGCATCATTCGATGAGGCATATGAAATTATTATAAATAAATATTTTCATGTAATTTATTAATAAAAGTAATCTAATAATAATAATAGGCCTAATAATAATAAGAATCTTACAGGCCTACATTCAGTGGAAATGCTAAATCCTCTTAGCCTATTGCCAATTTTTGATGCTTATCTCTGGCTCTCATCGACACCCGCAATGTGTGCCCATGTGGAAATAATTTCATGAATTGTACAAAAAAAATTGTAGTTTTTATTTAATTGAAAATAGAAAAAATCCCAACTTTCCTCTTTTCTATATTCGTTCCTAAATTATATTACTTTGTAAGTGTCATATTTGGCAGTTGGCATTAGTATATTACTAATAACAGTGGCATATGAGAAGTTTAATACCACAGAAAAAAAGTAAAATATGCCTTTTTCGAAGCTGCTGTATATAAAAAAACTGATAGCTAAAGTTTAGGCGTTCATTACTTTCTCTCAATTTAATTAGTTTTTTTTTTTAGCACCCCCTCTGAACAGTTAAGCCCTCCCTTAGCACCCCCAACACAAAAATCCTGGAGCCGCCACTGGCTGATAGAGATGCTGTTTAATGTGTTTGCTGTTTTCCGTAATGCATAACTTACATTTCACAGGTATATTCTCCATCTGTAAATGTTAGAAAGCCATGGAAATATTTCCATTTTGCTGTCAGAAGTGCGTGAGCTTTTGCTTTGCGATTCTCCGCTAAACTTCACAGACTTCATTTAGGACGAGCGCCGCCGCGCATGCGCGCCAAACAGACGGAGCGCAATGAAATAGGAGCGCAATAACTCTGACTAAAATATACATTTTGCTGAAATATTTGTAGTTGGACAGTAAATGTGACACATGTAGAATTTTAAACCACAAGTAAGTGTATTTGTATGATAGCACTAACTGTAAAGTGTAATGGGGTAATCAAAATAGCCTTTTTACTCAATTAGTCTGTGCTTTTTTATTATTTTCATTTTTAGTTTAGTAAATTTAACTTCTGCTTTAAAAGCATTATTTTTGTTTTTAGATTGCAATGTTACAATGTTAGAATGTAATGTGATTTTAACCCTTTTTGCACATAATATATGCCTACATTCACTTTATTTGTTTAATCCAAATACAGAATACCGAGATATATACCGTATAACGCACATCAGCCAAAAAATACAGAGACATGAATTTTTGCTCATATCGCCCAGCCCTAATTTAAGCATGTTTAGCTTAGCTAGTTAATGGAAGGCTACCTGCTGCCGTCAGAGCAAGTGTAATTTCTGCATTCACGCGCTCCTCGGATGCTCTCATTTCCAGAGTAGTGCTTTTAAGTCGGAATGTGAAAATAGCACTCTCGCGTTACTACAAAGATTTTTGGACTTGTATTATTAGAGCTTTCCGACTTGAGTTCATGTGCATTTTTTCAGTCGTGTAATTATTTTTCACGTGCAGTGCTGGGGATGATGCTTCTTACGTTCGTGTCGGAGAAACAAAGGACAAATATTTTAATCGATCGCTCAGGCATGGCACAGAAATGAGACACCGAAATCTACGTTCTGATTCGGTTCTAATACATACCGGTTACATAGGTACAGGTGCCATATTGGTACCGGGTTTCGGTACCCAACCCTACAAGGGTGGCTCGCTGCAGGATGATCAGTCCTCAGCTTGTGTCCCGTGCTCCACCCTTCCCAAAATTGAAAGTCTGCGGCTTGCTGAAATGTTGACAGATGGAAGATTTTGAGTAATGTATGCTTTACTTGGGGCCCAACACGGATCAATCTGCTTGAGCCAAATCCACTGGCTACTTCTTTCCGCCAACTCTCTGATGGTCTTCCGTAAGGCCTGACCATGGATTCTGAGGTCTTTCAGTAGTCTGATAACCGATGATGCCACAAATCTTCTACAACCCACTTCAACTGGATAAACTTTGGTGTTCCAGCCACGCTGCTTTATTTCTGCAACAAGCTCTGCATAGCGCAGCTTCTTTCGCTCACAGGCCTCCTGAATCAAATTCTCCCAAGGGACAGTGAGCTCTATGATATAAACCACCTTAAGTGAGGGAGACCAGAGTACCAAGTCTGGCCTTAGGTTGGTGAGGGCGATCTCAGGCAGATAGATTAGCTGTTGTCTGACATCTGCCAGCATTTTCCAGTTACGGGCCAGGTAAAATTGTCCTGATTCTGACTTGGTGGGAGGATTTTTGGGTGTTATCTGCCCTTCTCTGACAAACAAAGAAATCTTAGGGAGATTGCTTGTCCTGGGAGGTTGGGAGTTGATTGTGCTCTGCTTGCTCTCCAAAGCTGATGCCAGGATCTTGAGGACCTGATTGTGTCTCCAGGTGTACCTCACTTTCGTGAGGCTGGTCTTGCAGCCTGTCATGATGTGTTTGAGAATTGCTGGAGTTGGGCAAAGGGTACAGGTTGGATCCTCGCCATACCACTGTTGGCGATTCATTGGTGAAGGAAGCACGTCGTACGTTGCTCTGGTGATGAAGCTGATCTTATTTACTTCCATTTCCCATAGATCCTTCCAGCTGATCTTTCTTCTCTCCACACTTTCCCACCGCATCCATTGCCCCTGCTTAGCAAGAGAAACAGCCTTCGCTTTCCTCACAGCCTCCTCCTGTCGACGCACCTCCTCGACGCACCTCTTTGCTTTCAAGCCAAAACCTCCTGTTCCCTGCTGGACCTGCCCCACAATGTCTTTGTGCTTCAAGGCATCAGATGGTGTCCACTTCCGCCCAGTTACCAAGGGAGGTGCAGCAGTACTGATGGCCTTGTCTCTGGAGTCTTTCAGTGTCATCTGTAGTCTTACTTTAGAACACTTGTATTCCTTGGTTAGACTAGTGAAAGGTAAGTCCAGTACCCCTTTGCCATAGAGGCTGATGTTAGTTAAACATCGTGGGACACTGAGCCACCGCTTTGCGTATGAAGTGATGGTCCGCTCCATCCTCTCCACAGTCAATAGGACTTCATACACTGTGAGTGGCCACATTGCCTTGGGGAGGAGCCCAAACTGCTTCAATTTCCCTGGCAGTGGCGTCTTGTCAATGTTATTCAGGCCGTTAACAATCTCTTGCCTTAATTGTTGCACCTGCTCTTTATCCTTAAGGCTTGAGTTGTACCACCTGCCTAGGCTTTTTACAGGCTGCTCAGACACTGTAGGACACTATGGATCAAACATGCAAACACCATGGACACGATGCAAAACCTTGTGTCTCTAAGCACCCCTTTGAGTATGGAGATTAGGGGTGGGAAGATTCCCCTATTCGCTTGGTGCATAGGCATAAAAAGTTAACGATGCGATGCATTGGTTTAAAAAGTGTGCATCGGCTACAAGTTGTCATTTATATCACGATGCATCGTTTCTAACATATTTGCATTGGTAAAAAACGATTTATTTATATACAATTACTAGTGGATGTGCTATACTTTTATTATTTAGAAAGTGACCAATAATCTGTGACAAATATTTTATATGTAGATTGATTTCTCCCCTCTAAACTGTTTCTCAAGCACGTTCTCTCATCACCGCTGCTGCGTGAATATGATGAATCACAACACCACAGAGACCCAAGGAAAAACTGGGATTAAAGTCCAAAACCTGACTTGAAATAACCTAATAAAAATAAAATGAAATAACCTATAGGGGCTAAAGCGGTTCCATAAATGACAAATTAAATTCACACAATCTCACTAATTTGTGCACGCTTATTCTTTTTTTTTTTTTTTTTATAATTTTATTTTAAGGATTTTTCAGAATAAACACAGAACAAACAAACAACATTGTCTCAGACTTCACATGCATTCACAAAGAGATAGAGAAAAAAAGGGGGGGATAAGGAATAGAAAAAAAAACAAATTAAAAAAAAAAAAAAAAAAAAAAAAAAAAAAAATACAATAATAAATACAGGTTCAGTAACTAAAGGTACCATAGTAAAGAGCTGCGAAACAGTCAATCATTAAAAATACCCAAAGGTAATGCACAACTCAACCTTCATGGGAAACATTAGACATTGGTTTGGCTGCTTGTTTGTCTAAATGTCTGAGAAATGATCCCCAGACAGCAGAAAACTTTTCAGTGGCGTTAGACCTCAGAAATTGGAGTCTCTCCATTTGTATGACAGAAATCGTGTCCATAGTCCAAACTCGAAAAGAGGGAGGTGAGGATGACTTCCAGTTCTTTAATATAAGTCTCTTGGCCACAATCATACCCAGAGTGAGGGCCTGTTGTAAAGCTTTTGGAAGGCTAGAAGTATGTTGTGGTGCACGCTTATTCTTAAGCAGACCTTAAATGTTGATCATGGATCAAATCGATCCA
Source organism: Tor tambroides (assembly GCA_021397915.2). Taxonomy (NCBI): domain Eukaryota; kingdom Metazoa; phylum Chordata; class Actinopteri; order Cypriniformes; family Cyprinidae; genus Tor; species Tor tambroides. The sequence continues at coordinate 6,390 of JAFVLL020018576.1, read as the reverse complement.
CCATGGCAAACAGCGAATATATCTGTGCTGTTTTATGCATTCGAGACGTTTTGTTTTCCTCAGTGCATAACTGACACGTCACAGGTAAATTTTTCATCTGTAAATGTTAGAAAGTCATGCAAACATATCCATTTTGCTGTCAGGAGTGGGCAAGGCTTATGCGAGGGAACGAGCACTTCTGCGTGCATGCGTGCTAAACAGACAGAGTGCAGTCGAATAGGAGTGCAATAATTATTAAATTAAAATATACATTTTGCTAAAATATTTGTTGTAGGACATTAAATGTGTCTTTTGTAGAACTTTAACTTACATATAAGTGTATTTTTATGATAACACTAAAAAGGGACTATTGTAATAGGTAAATCAAATGTAAACTAGTACAGTAGCTACTAATTACTGAGCTCAAATGAGTTAATGTGTGTTTCTTATACCAGTTAAAATAGTCATATTCTTTATAATTTATTTTCATTTTTAATTCAGTGATTTTAACTTTTAATTTAGTTATTTTAATGCTTTAAAGAGCAATTTTAGATTGTAATGTTCTGCTATCTGTTCTGCAAACTATAAAAGGTACAGCTGTCATAAAACCAGAGAGAAAGGCTGCATGGCTAGAAACTGTAAAAAAAAAAAAAAAAGTCAAATAATACTATGTTAGACAGTGGTAATATCATTATGATCCTATTGGTCAGTGTTAGAGGAGCTCAGCTTAGCCTGACAGTTAGCCTGCTTTAGACCAGTATAGTTTCCCAGCATAAGTTGCCACAGTGACTAAGTTTGATCTAGGCCTGTGTTAAACTTGCTTTATGAGTCAGAATAACTGAAATAAGCCTGGCTTATTTGGTTAAATTGTTTTATAAAACAGGGCTCGAGGCATTAAAAGTGATCATATTTTCTCCATTGCATCGTACTGCATTGAATCGTGTTGTGTTGAATTGAATCGAATCGAAAATCGGATCGCACTGCATCGTAATAGGGGTGAATCGTATCGTTATGTATCTCATGTATCTTTAATGTATCACACCATTGGCTATGCATCGAGATGCGTATCGTATCAGCCTGCGTCATGAGATACACATCCCTAATGGAGATACTTCGAGATTTGCTTGGGTTGATTTTTATTCGGGCCCAGTTGATGCTCTCCTGCAGCTTTCCAAGTTGTCGCTTGGTGCATGCTTCAGTTGTGGTCAGAGTTGTCATGTCATCCATGTATGCTCTGATAGGTGGTAGACGGAGCCCTGCCCTGGTTCGTTCTCCACTCACCACCCATTTTGAGGCCCTGATAATGACTTCCATGGCCATTGTGAAAACCAGGGGTGACACTGTGCAGCCTGCCATGATGCTTACCTCCAAGTGCTGCCATGTTGTAATAAAATCAGCTGTTGTAAAACACAATTGTTCCCAGAGAAGATTATGTGGAACTGAGCCATATATGTTGGCCAGGTCAAGGAAAACCACATGTAAATCTCTCTTGTCCTTCTTGGCTGCTTGGATCTGATGCCAGATCATGCTTGCATGCTCCAAACAGCCAGAGAATCCTGGAATTCCTGCTTTCTGTACAGTTGCATCAATGTACTTGTTTCTTTCCAGGTAGGCACACAGCCTCTGTGCTACTATGCTAAAAAAGGTTTTTCCCTCAACATTGAAAAGGCAGATTGGTCGAAACTGGCCAATGTCTGTTGCACCCTTTTCTTTTGGTATTAGCACCCCACCAGCCCTTTGCCAAGCCTTGGGCTTTCTTCCTTTACGAACAGGTCTTTGAAATGGTCTTTGAAAGGGTCTGAAAGGGTCTTTGTAGAAACGTGTTCATGCGTGTTCTTTCATTTTACGCCATTTCCTCAAGTTTTCTGCACTTCTCTGGGTTGTCAGCCAGTTCTTAATATCCACTTGGAGTGGTATAATACCTCTCTCATTGTCAGAGGCTCTTTTCCACTGTCTCCTCTCTTTGACTAGTCTCTCGATCTCTTGTTGCCTTCTGGGCTTTGCTAGTGCCTGGTAACTTCTTTCCACCTCTCCCTTCAGTCACTCTAAAACACTCTTCTCCATAGCTGTGAATTATTCCTCCAATCCTTTCAAGCATTTTCGCAGCGGTATGTACTTGTTGCTCCAAGATTTGAATTAAGTCACTGTTGATTGTCTCACATTCTTTTTTGTTGGCAGCTTTGGGCCACTTCACGCCAGGTTTGTGGCCCTTGATCTTTTTCTCTCTTGGAAATCTTTGTGGTTGCGTGGGTTCCTCTGCCAACATTTCTGTGCTTATAACTCTCTATCAGTAACAGGGGTGCTGATTCTCTGCGAACTTTGGTTTGTGTCCCGTTGCAAAGCTTCACTCGACTGATTTGACTGGTTGCCTTGTAAGCAATACTGGTCAATGCAAGGCCCTTGTCTCTGCTCTCTCAAGCACTTTTTCCTCCCTTGGTGGAACCTCAAGGCCTTCTCTGATGTTACTGTCTCCCAACCACAAATGCACACCTGGAGCTTACATTTTGGTGCTATAGCTGATGTCTCATATAATATGCTCTCCTTTTCCGTAGTTATTTCCGTACCTAGGTCTGTAACCGTGCTATCAGTCCATGAGCCATCTTGTACCCCCACTCTAACAGGCTCTAGGGGTATTTTCTTTTGTTGACTTTTTGTAGCCTTTAATGGGTGTCTCCAACTAACTGAAATAGTATTGGGGACTACTGCCAAGGGTAGCTAGCCCCTGATATCCCCGATGGGTTCTATTTCCTCCTGCATGCTGTCTCTTCAAGCTGTCACATAGACTTTCCCACAATCTGATCAAGCTACACTTGAAAATGTATATGATTATTAATGTTTTTTCTTAAAACACAATTTAAACCATCATTGAGTGCTTGTAATAACTTCAGATTGTGATCTATAGTTGATTTTGATTCTATAATAGGCAGACATGCACTCTTTTTATGTTTTTAATAGACTGAACACACACACACATACACACGCACACCTGGTTATCATTTGTCATAAACATCCTTTATTGTTATAAAAATACCATGAGCTGCATAAAAAACACATACAGAAAATATATTGTTATAATCATGTCTATTTGCTTTCATATTTCATGTGTAGAAAAATGTTTCTCTCAATTTTTTTCATATGGAAGGGCAGGAGATATGATCCAATGATTGACAGATCTAGAGTGAATGCGCACTGACTCATACACTCGCGCATGAGGAAGAAAACATTCAGATCACATAATTCAGTGGAGAATTAATAGAAATGATATTCTCTATAAAGAACATGTGAGAATAAATCTGTTCTCAGATCCTAACAAGAACTCAGCATCCACTCTTCTCTCTCCGAATACTCTTCTTTAGTGTTTGTTTACAGAGGTTTTCGAAACAGCACCACCTCTCTTGCCCTTTTGTGCAACAGCAGCTGCTCCCGGCACGTGATCTAAGCTCAAATCTAATTAAATGGCTCCTTTCATCATAGAACGACGGGGGAAAAATCGACACACAGGACGAAAAAAATTTGCGCCGTGAATGATCGCACTTGGTGTGAATAGCCCCATTAGGGATCTATTGTTTCGATTTGAACATTCGTGCCGATTTTCGCATTCAGTGTGAAAAGGCCTTTAAGAATGAGAATATTGGAATGGGATAATCAAATGTACAGATGGCATCTTGGCTTTGTTGTCTCCACCTATAAAGTCTAATTTTGACATCTGGAACTCAAAGAAGAGAAGACTTTTTTCACAACAAATGATGGATGGATGGATAGAAAGGTAGATAGATAGACAGAGAGCAGTATTTCACTGGTTAGTTGCTTGAAGTGTTGTAAAATCAGTCTGAAGTGACCTTTAGAGTTTAATGTAAGGATCACACCTGTAGAGGAAAAGTGACCAGATAGCTAGTGTCAAAATAACTCATACTTCTCTACAGATGACTAATGAACAGTGACCCAATAGCAAGTGTGCTTGTGCAACAGGAAAGACCTGCTGATGACATTTTCTTGGGTCATTTAACAGCTTCATATAGTTCACCTTTCAAAAGCTGATGAAATATTTTGCCCATACATGTCTAGGCAGCACCTGTACATGCCCTGAGCATGTATCATGTTTTTGAATTTAGAGGACTTGTGTGGTTTGATGTGACCCTGATCCTCTCATATCTGTACTCTGGTACTGACTCAGTACTTGCACAAATAATATCCCGTCAGAGCATCTCATCTGCCATTGGTCAGACTGTGAACTGAAAATGCTGTTTGGTGGTTGTTTACCTTCTGTGTGTTGTGAGTATATTACTGAAGGTTTTTTTGTGGTCATCTGAAAATCTGAAATCCCCCGGTTGGAAATCACACGCGGCTGTTGTTTAAATCAACCAAACACATTTTTAGCACCTGCTGAGAGAAGCTGTTTGCAGCTGCCAGACTTTGAAAATTTTGTGGTGTGCGCTAACCGCATTTCATGAGTGTGCAATTAAAGAGAGACAGGTTTCTCTGCATTTCTTTCATTGATTTGTAGTTTTTTCAAATTGCAAATTGCAAAAAATGAAAAAAAAAAAAATTCAGGTGTTTGTGACCACAAGTGTTTTTACCCTGCGCTGAACTCCAGGTGCTAGCAAAGCTGTTAATAGGAAAAAACTCTTATACTGTAAGCAAAAAACAACAGTCTGAGGGACTTTTTTTTTTTTTTTTTAAATCTTTGCTAAAGCATGCATGATCTTTGCTTTACAATACTACTTGTGCTGTTTAATGCATTCTCACTAGTTTCAATGTGACTTAAACAAATAGCTTTCTCATGATGTATGTCCTAACATAAATACTGGAGAAATTTTTATGATATTACATTACTAGCTCTTACATTATCAGTTTATAGTGGCAAACACCCAAATCAATATCATAAGGCAGTCCAAAAAAAGCACAGCAGCAGCTCTGCTTTTCTTTATACAAAGTTATTATATGACTTTCACCATCATGTTCCTCAAACCACTCCTTGACGATTCTGGCAGTGTTATCCTATTAGTAACGTCCATCACCAGCAAGGAACACAGTTGCTATGAATGGGTGCACTTGGTCTGCAACAATGTTCATATACCTGACAGCTGCAGGAACTGTGCTATTGGGATAATGAGGCTTAAAGTGTCCCAAGAAAACATCATCCACAGCATAATCAGCCTGTGTCCACCCAACAGTGCATCCAGGTGCTTGGCCGTTGACGTGATGCACCAGGAATCTTGATTTGTTAAACCAGGCCACTTTCTTCCAATCATCTATGATCCAATCTCAGTGATCTTGGGCTCATTTCATACATTATTGGCGATGGCGTGCAGATAGTATGGGGACCTGGCAGGGCCATCAGCTACGCAGGCCCACATACACAGAAGACTGCAATGAACTGTGTGCTGTGACACATTGCCCTGGTCACCACTGTTGTAGCTGCTGGTGTTTTGTCACAATGTGGCCCTGAGGTCGCTGTGAATAATGCGCGACAGGCTCCCCTCTGGCATTAGTGAGCTGCGGACGGCACACAGCTGGAAGAAGTTTTGTCGTTTGGCCATCCGTGCACCACTTTCAATACATACTCACTACAGATGAACTTGACCAACCCACAAGGTGTGCTGTTTTCGAGACTGAAGTTCCAAGGCACCGAGCCATCTCAATTTGTCCTTTATCATACTCCGATAAATCGGCAGATTTATCCATTTTGACACTGAACACTGTGTGTGTGTGTGTGTGTGTGTATATATATACTGCCTTGCGAAAGTATTCAAACCCTTCATTTTTTCACATTTTGTTATGTTTCAGCCTTGTTAAACTGCTTTAAATTACTTTTTTTTCCCCACATCAATCTACACTCCATACACCATAATGGCAAAGCAAAAACAGAACTGTCACAACTTTGTAAATTTATAAAAAATAAAAAACTGAAATAAGTACATTGCATAAGTATTCAAACCCTTAACTCAGTACTTAGCTGAAGCACCCATATAGTCTCAAATCTTTTTTGTTTGATGTGACAAGCTTTGCTCATCAGCATTTGGCAATTATCTGCCATTCTTCTCCTCACCTAGGGCCCGTTTCAATAAGGAGGTTCAACCAACTCTGAGTTTAAAGTTGAACTCTGAGTTGACTTACTCTGAGATGGGAAACTCAGAGTTTACGGTTACAGAACAGCTGAACTGAGTTAGTTTACTCAGCTCTAAGTAGGCTGACTCTGAGTTAAGCGCGTGCACCACGACTATGGAAGTCATGATCAGTGGAGCGCCGAAATTACGATTCACCATGGCAACAGCTCCCGCCAAAAAGACGTCAGCGTGCGTACTTCCGTCAATGCATAACTTTAAAGGTGCCGTTGGAGATCTCGGAAAATGCTAACTTTAGCCTGATAGCACTGAAAGCGAATGTCCCACCCTCCCTGCAATCGCCGTC
>JAFVLL020018575.1:0-22077 GCA_021397915.2 Tor tambroides | reverse complement strand
TACTTAACCAGTTTGCTGATGTCATTTAACCATTTTATTCATAAACTGTGATACATATGAGTGAGTAATTGAATAATTTACTTAACCAGTTTGCCGATGCTATTTAACCGATTTGTTCATAAACTGATTCATACGAGTGAGTAATTGAATAATTTACTTAACCAGTTTGCCGATGCTATTTAACCGTTTTGTTCATAAACTGATTCATATGAGTGAGTCATTGAATAATTTACTTAACCAGTTTGCCGATGTCATTTTACCGACTCGTTTAAAAACTTGACTTAACAGATTAGCCGACGCGTTTAGGATCAAAACACCATTACTATGTGTTGCTCACAGCAACAGTTGATTCTGCTATGGCTTCATTTCAAAGTATTTTTATTTGCCAGGAAAAACAGACAAAGTGATAATATAGTGTCTAAAACATAAGCAGTTCAATATAAACTTGTATATTGAACTGTTGTACTATAAAAGCAATATAATTTGTGCAATCGTGATGTTCCTTAAATACGCCACGTATCGTGATTAAAATGTGTTGTTTAGTCTAGCAAAAGAATAAATGTACAGACAACATCTGTTGTGCTTATGCCCCATGATGCACGGCAACCAGTAGCGATGTTTTTAATTCAGTTTCTTTGTAAGGCCTGTTTTCTCTTCATGACATTGCTTTATCATGCTGGATTTTCATACCAGTAAATAAACAATTCAATTTCAAACAGTTCCCAGCAGTCAGACAATCCCTCGTTCCACTAGCTCCACAAGGGGACCTTCTGTCTGAAAGCAACAAAATCATTACGCTAATCTAATACTTCAGACGGTTTTACGCTGTACAGTGTTGCTAATGCTTGTAATTTGCACGTTTCCCTCCCATATTGGACTTGAATGAACTGTGGTGCTTTCCTCCAGCGGTTATGATTGATTAGTTCCTATTCTTCCCCAAAGGGAGGGAGTTTTATAATATTGTTCACACGCATAGTCGAACCCCCATTCATTAAAACCGCTCAGGGCAGACAAAGTGATGCTTATTCCATTTTGGCTGTTTAATTCACTTCTGTTGAGAATTTTTCCTGCTGTGCAATATTCAAGAAAATAAGTAGCTAGTCTTCATGTTCATTAAGTAAGCAGGACACTTTCTGAAGAGTTGTGCTCACTCAAGCAAAACTCACTGCCATGATACTAAGGTGCTCTGGGTGGTTGCTTTTTTACAGTGTGTCTAGATATGAGATGGATTATTTAATTAAGTGCAACACTAAGAGGTTGTGGTTTGTTCAAACCCCTCATACTATGCGTTGAGCACCTAGTTTTGTTTTTGTTTTTTTTGTTTTTTGAGGGGTCAGTAATGACAATTCTGGCACTTTTTCCTAAGACTGTGAGTTGTCATTTTGTGGTATGCATAGGGACTGGTTTCAAATCCTAATATAAAATACATTTTTATAATTAAGCCATGCAAAACTGAACTCGACTGACTGAACTGAACCTGACTTTGAGTGATCGCCCTGCGTTTTCATGAATGGGCACCGGAATTGATTTTTTAATAACACTGCTTGTGTTTTATGGGGGGAAAACACCCAAATAAAAATAATCATTATTATTTATATATATATATATATATATATATATATAAACTTTACTTAAGCTTTCACTGTACTAATAACTGCAGTCTCTTCAGACACAAATACTTTTTAATTATAAGAAAAAAAAATAAAAAAGCTGATTGACAGTATAATACATATCTCTTTGGTTGTGTTGTTGACAAATGATCATTTTGTAAAATGTTTTATAGTGATTTTACAAAATGACAATGACAAATGACAAAAATCACAAAATGACATATTTCACCAAAATGCGACAACCTTATGGGGGACTTTTAAATAAATAGTTGACCAAAAAATGAAAATTTACTCATCCTAAGGCCATCCAAGATGTAGATGAGTTTGTTTCTTCATCAGATTTGTAGAAATGTAGCATTGCATCACTGTCTCAGCAATGGATCCTCTGCAGTGAATGGATGCCGTCAGAATGAGAGTCCAAACAGCTGATAGAAACATCACAATAATCCACACCACTCCAGTCCATCAGTTAACATCTTGAGAAGTTTGTAAAAGTTTGACAAAAGTTTGTAATAAACAAATCCATCAAGACATTTTTAACTTCAAATTGTAGCGAAATACCATTATGTAAATACCAGTACTCTATCTGTAATTTTGCTTTCTCCAGTTAAAAAGCTACTTCGTCTGAATCAGGAGAGAAATATGTCCAAGACTGGAGGAAGCGTTTTTATGGATTATTTTGTCCAGAAGTGATGGTTAAAAGTTAAAAACGTCTTAATAATAAAGATTTGTTTCTTAAAAACATGCAGCTTTTGGCTTCTCAAGATGTTAACTGATGGACTGGAGTGGTGTGGATTATTGTGATGTTTTTATCAGCTGTTTGGACTCTCATTCTGACGGCACCCATTCACATCCATTGGTGATCAAGTGATGCAATGCTACATTTCTCCAAATCTGATAAAGAAACAGACTCATCTACATCTTGGATGCCCTGAGGGTGAGTGCATTTTAATTTTTGGGTGAACTATTCTCTTCTGTCTTTTGGAAGTTGCATAAAAAGATCTCAGAGGGCAGTTTGAATGGGCATGACACCTCTGGCAGCAATAATAGTGATGCATGCTTAAACAAACACCCCTAATAAAAGGCAGGTTTTGGCTTGCAGTCTGTAATCAGGCTCCTGGACATATGTGTGGAGAGGAGAGGGGCAGTTGGTGTGGAGGAGGGATGCAGGAAGAATTGTCAGGAGTGTGGCAGGTAGTTATTTATAGATCCCTCTCCTTGTGATAGAACATGCTGCCCCCAAACTTTCATTAAGAAATACATCTGCTGCAAACAATGGCAAACTTAACAGATAGTTGCCAGGTTGGCTGACTCAGATTTAGCATGCACAAGCTTTGACGTTTGACATGGCATGCGTTTGTATCACAAAAATGTGAGTAGGATGCAGTGTAACTAATGCCTCCTTTCCTGTTGAGTCACACCAACCTTTTGCAAATGGTTAAGCTTCAGTACATGCATGCACCTTTCCCACATACTGTATGGTTTGTCATGCTTCTCCTAGAACAAACATGTCCTAAAATGCAGTGCCTGTCATGTGAACTCAGAGGTCTATACCGTGCCGTTTAACTGAAAGGAATGCAGATATATTGGTGGATTAGACTGAAAAAGCATGCTTTGAGATGCTCACAAAAGCATTTGGATGTACCTACTCGTTCATAGTTAACATGCACTGTGAATACAAACCAGAAACACTTGAATTCAAAACATAGATCCCAGACAGTGGCAGTGATAGGATGAGGACATACAGTTAGAGAGCAGAACTGGTGATTATGATTGATTATGGTGAATTGTTATTGTAAATTGCATGCTGTGAATGATTATATTTTAACTCTAGGCACTGTAGTTTTTCACTTTAAAGATGCTGTGTGGATGCAACGAGTTAAAATTGCAGTGAAATGCTGTGAAATGCTATGAGGTGTTGTCTCTCGTTCAAAGATAGAGTATTCAAGAGCAGGTGTTTGTCTCGCACATCATCATTTTTTCACACTCACACATTTTGACTGACAGTTAAATGCCAGAAATAGACGTCTTGCTAATCACAGACTGCAAACAGTGAGTCCTTCTGGAGGAGCGCAAGATTTATCTCACACCGCTATCTGAAAAAGACATCAGCCACTTCATTCAGAGAAATGCTTGCTTGGCACAAAACAGCATTAGTCTTGTCTGATTTGGGGAGCTAATATTCTTTTGTCAGCCATTTTATTAGTAAAAACATCACAATTAATTAATTGCTTTCACTTTGGTGTTATAAATTAAAATTTGCATTAAGGAAAAGGAGATGTTTAGTGGGAATTTTTTACCCTGTCGTGGGGACTGAATAGTAAATTTGACCATAATTTGACAACAGCAGGTTGTTTTGTGTGTCAACATATAAAAAAAAAAAAAAAAAAAAATCATAAGGAAAAGGTATTGTGACATTTGCAAGACAAATAATTATAATTATCCCCTGCCAATGCGTATTATTGTAATGCAAAAAAATCTTGTGGTGAAAAATTATTTTTTGTAATACAGTTAAAAATAATTCTATATTGCATTAATAGGAATCTAATCTCCTTAATTGTGCTTAATTGTTATTAAATAATTTAACAATAAAAAATCTCACATTACTGTAATGTGATTTTTTTTTGTAATATTTAAAAAAAACAAAAACAATAATTGCTTTAACCAGAATCTAATACCCTTAATTGTGTTCAATTGTTATAAATATAATTTCATGATAAGTTTTTTTACTTTAATGTGAAAATATCAATTATTTTTATAATGCAGTAAAAAAAAAATACTATATTGCATTAACAGGAACCTGTTGTCCTTATTTGTACTTACAATATCTTATTAAACTTTACAATAAGTTTCCATTAGTTAACACTGGTTAATGCATTAACTAATGAGCAGTATGTTTGTTGGAGTATTTATTAAATCTTTGTTGAGTTATTAATAATACAACTGTTCATTGTTAGTTCATCTTAGCTCAGGTCCATTAAATAATATGAACAGATACAACTTTTGATTTTAATGATGTATTAGTAAATACTGAAATTACTGTTAGCCTAACTAAGATTTTAAAAATGCTTTAGAAGTATTTTTCATTGTTAACTATAACTGATGCTAACAAATGGAACCTTATTGTAAAGTGTTACCCTTAATAGTTATGAGAATAATAATAATGTTATAATTCAAATCTTAATTTTATTAAAGGCTTCATTTTCTTAATTTCTTATTTTATTCTTTTGTTTTTGTGGTGAAATATGACCTGGGAATGTGTTTGTGAGATTCACCCAGACTTCACTGCTTGCCGAAACATTAAATGAGATGTCAAAACACTCCCGTGTAACTTCACAGCTATTTTAGGAGAAGACGGGAGCTCCACCCTGAAGTTGTTTAAAATCGCTCCTCTGATGTACAACAGGCTTTGTGTGAGGTGTGACGTCCGTCAGTAAAGAACCACTCAGCCCAGTTGTGCGTGTAGAGCAGCATACCTGACGCTCACATTGTGACAGCAGGATTCTTCAGCTGTTTGCTCTTCACTGGCAGCTGACATTGAGACATACCAGAAGATGCAAACTCATCTAGCTTTATTGAATAAGCATGACACAAAATTTTAAGCAGGTTGTGCATGGTTAAAAACCTGGAGATCAAGTTTATATGCGTATATATATATATATATATATATACTGTATATGTGTGTGTGTAATATATATACACTGACCAAAATTATAAACGCAACACTTTTGTTTTTGCCCCCATTTTTCATGAGCTGAACCCAAAGATCTAAGACTTTTTCTATGTACACAAAAGGCCTATTTCGCTCAAATATTGTTCACAAATCTGTCTAAATCTGTGTTAGTGAGCACTTCTCCTTTGCCGAGATAATCCATCCACCTCACAGATGTGGCATATCAAGATGCTGATTAGACAGCATGATTATTGCACAGGTGTGCCTTAGGCTGGCCACAATAAGGCCACTAAAATGTGCAGTTTTACTGTATTGGGGGGCTCCGAAAACCAGTCAGTATCTGGTGTGACCACCATTTGCCATCTCCTTCGCATAGAGTTGATCAGGTTGTTGATTGTGGCCTGTGGATGTTGGTCCACTCCTCTTCAATGGCTGTGTGAAGTTGCTGGATATTGGCAGGAACTGGAACACGCTGTCGTATACGCCGATCCAGAGCATCCTAAACATGCTCAATGAGTGATATGTCCGGTGAGTATGCTGACCATGCAAGAACTGGGATGTTTTCAGCTTCCAGGAATTGTGTACAGATCCTTGCAACATGGGGCCGTGCATTATCCTGCTGCAACATGAGGTGACGGTCGTGGATGAATGGCACAACAATGGGCCTCAGGATCTCGTCACGGTATCTCTGTGAATTCAAAATGCCATCAATAAAATGCACCTGTGTTCGTTGTCCATAACATATGCCTGCCCATACAATAACCCCACCGCCACCATGGACCACTCGATCCACAACGTTGACATCAGCAAACCGCTCACCCACACGACGCCATAACGCTGTCTGCCATCTGCCCTATACAGTGAAAACCGGGATTCATCCGTGAAGAGAACACCTCTCTCCAAAGTGCCAGACGCCATCAAACGTGAACATTTGCCCATTCAAGTCGGTTACGACGACGAACTGCAGTCAGGTCGAGACCCCGATGAAGACGACGAGCATGCAGATGAGCTTCCCTGAGACTGTTTCTGACAGTTTGTGCAGAAATTCTTTGGTTATGCAAACCGATTGTTGCAGTAGCTGTCTGGGTGGCTGGTCTCAGATGATCTTGGAGGTGAAGATGCTGGATGTGGAGGTCCTGGGATGGTGTGGTTACACGTGGTCTGCGGTTGTGAGGTGGTTGGATGCACTGCCAAATTCTCTGAAATGCCTTTGGAGATGGCTTATGGTAGAGAAATGAACATTTAATTCATGGGCAACAGCTCTGGTGGACATTCCTGCAGTCAGCATGCCAATTGCATGCTCCCTCAAAACTTGCGACATCTGTGGCATTGTGCTGTGTGATAAAACTGCACATTTTAGAGTGGCCTTTTATTGTGGCCAGCCTAAGGCACACCTGTGCAATAATCATGCTGTCTATCAGCATCTTGATATACCACACCTGTGTGAAATTGGATGGATTATGCGGCAAAGGAGAAGTGCTCACTAACACAGATTTAGACAGATTTGTGAACAATATTTGACAGAAATAGGCCTTTTGTGTGCACTAAGAAAAAAGTCTTATGCTGAGTTCAGCTCATGAAAAATGGGGGCAAAAAAAAAAAGTGTTGCGTTTATAATTTTGGTCAGTGTGTATATATATATATATATATATATATATATATATATATAAGTACTTGTATTACAGATTATTCATGCGATTTAAGTAATCTTTTACATTTTCCTACATTTTACATTTTCTAAAATAGTTTTATACATTCTTTCAGTATTGTTGACATTAACACAATAAGTTTTTATTTTGATTGTTGTTATTTTTTTTGTTAATTATTTATTTTAATTTTACATGTTTTTGATTTTATTGTTAGCTTTTCATTAAATTCACAAACTCTCTGCAGTTCCTTAACCAAACCCCAGTTTTTGATAAAACTTGACGTAAAGTTTAATGCACTTCATGTTGTTAATAACAGCGAATGGAATATATATATTTTTTTTCTCTGTATTTTTTGTATTTTTAAATATATTTTCTTACTCTTTGTATCAATATGGTTCAAGATTATCCTATTTAAATCAATGTGATAAATGAGGTAAATCAAAAAGTAATCTGAACATATTACCTAAAATGTGTAACATAATGGATTACTTTACTAACTACAATTTTTGTCATGTAATTTGAAATCGGTAGTGGATTATAATTTGTAAGTAATCTACCCTGCACTGCAAGTAATCATTCATTTATGCTGTCTACATTCATGTATTCATAATCATACTGATGGCATCTAAGTGTGTCTGTGCATTTATATGTAATAGACAGACACTGAGAGCCCACAATGCATCAGAAGAGCTGCATGTGAGGCATTAATTCTGGTCTTCTCGCAGGAAGCAGATGTGTTTCGTGGAGAGGAGATGGAAGGACGTCCGCGTGGGGGATTTTGTGAGAGTGCTCTCTAACCAGATCATCCCAGCTGACATCCTGCTCCTGCACACGTCCGACCCTAATGGAGTGTGTCACATGGAAACAGCCAATCTGGACGGAGAGACCAACCTCAAACAGAGGAAGGTGGTGCCAGGCTTTTCTGCTCTGGTAAGAGCTCTGCCTATCACAAAATACCTGCATTAAAGTCTGAAGCTTACAGCTATATAATATTCATGAATGTCTTTGATAAAGTATTCAATCAAGTTAAATGTATTGCATTATAATATAATATTTATTAAACTAAAACTATAATACATTATTAACAAAAATTGTCAAAATCACATCAAATAATAAAAAAAGTTGTTATTGAGGGAGAATTTTTTTTAATGTTTTTTAGCACTTTAATTCAGTTAAATTGTTTTAAAATAATACAAATTTGTTGTTAATAATATTATTTTAAAAATACATTTTATATATTATATATTTAAACACATTTATTTAAATGAAATTATTAAAATCTTATTTTGTAGATAATTTAAACAATTTAATTTAAATAAAAGTAAAATAATTTTAAGTAATGGGTTGAGAACCAGTGTTTTATATAAATAATGTTCAAAATGAAAAGAAAAAATGTTGTGAAGAAAAAACACAAATAAGATCTTAGGTCTTGTGCTGCTCAGTTTTTATTTTCTCAAAAAATATCCCAATAATCTAAAAAAATATCTCACATTGTGCTCAAGATATCAAAGATTTGCCAAGATTAAAGTAATTCATCAAAAATATTTTGAAGAGAAGTGTTTGTGTTAAAAGAATCAAAACAGATTTCAAGACAAACTTGATTTTAGTTTAATTCTCCCAAGACCATTATTAAAAAGAATAGATTTATTGTTTAAGTTTACTGTATGTGATATACCTGCCTCTGTCAAAAAATAAATAAATAAATAAATAAATACTGTATTGAATAATTTGTTTTATATACACTACCAAAAGTTTGGGGTCAGTGATTGATATATATATATATGTATATATATATATATATATATATATATATATGTGTGTGTGTGTGTGTGTGTGTGTATATGTATATAATTTTTTTTTTTTTACTTTTTTGAATTTTTGAAAGCCTCATGTTCACAGAGTTTGCATTTATTTGATCAAAAATACATTAAAAACACTACTATTGTGCAGTAGTTTTACCATTTAAAATAAATGTTCTATTTTAAAATATTAATATATTTTAACTGTATGTCAATATATTTTAAATATATTTTATTTCTGTGATCAAAGCTGAATTTTCAGCATCATTACTCCAGTCTCCAGTGTCACATGATCTTCAGAAATCATTCTAATATGCTGATTTGCTGCTCAAGAAACATTTCTGATTATTATCAATGTTGAAAACAGTTGTGCTGCCCAATATTTTTGTGGAAACCGTGATACATTTTATTTTTCAGGATTCACTGATGAATAGAAAGTTCAGAAGAACAGCATTTATTTGAAACAGAAATCTTTTGTAACATTATAAATGTCTTTGCCTTCACTTTTGATCAGTTCAATGAATCCTGAATAGATTAATGCAGAATAAAAGTATTATTTATTTTTTTAAAAAAAGAGCTTACTGACCCCAAACTTTAGAAAATTAGTGTATATAATTTATAATTTTTTTTTTTAAATCCCTACCTTTTTGTATGTTTTTATACCTTAGTTTTTGACTGAAGTTTTATTATACAGATCTACTGACTCATAAGTTCATAAAGCATAACTCCATGATTGTGTAAAAGATCACTAACAACTCCCAAACACTTGCATACCTGTCATACAAGTCTGAGTGACACACAAAACATGTACAGGACAGACTCGTTGATGTTTATTTTGCTCGTGTGTTGATGACTGCGTGTAGTTTCACCGTCAGCAGCAGTACTTGTTGAACAGCCCTCGTTAGTCAGCTCAAATTACTGGATCGTTTGAAAAACGAGGACACAGAAGGAGGAAAAAACATCCTCTCATGTTTTTCTCTCGTGCATGTCTTTCAGGGTCAACCATTTCAGCCTCAAACGTTTGACAGTACTGTAGTGTGTGAAAACCCCAACAACAACCTCAACCTGTTCAAAGGTTATGTGTGAGTATCTAAAATCAATTTTACTCAAATCATTCAATTTCATGCACGATTAACTACATCACGACTCCATCGTGACTGCCTCTTTTGTCAGATCCACCCCAATGAACAGCATTTGTTTGGCCTTCACATTTGTCATTCGCTAACCAGGGAAACTGCTTAAACCCTCTGATGCATTACATCATGCTGCTTCTTTACTTAAAAATAAGTAGATAACCATTACCAATTTTCTTCTGAGAGGGACAATCTGTCCGCTGCAATAGAAAGTCATGGTAAATATTTCAGAGGCTGATGCATGAGCACTTTCATCAGCCATGTGGAATTGATGTTGTTATAAATAATAAACATGACATTTAAAGAGGACATTCCTCTAAAATAATGGGTCAAAGGTCATGGTTGTAGCATCTACCTAAATGCTTACAAATGGGTTTTAGTAGTGAACACCAGCATCAGCGAGTTAAAGGAACAGTTCACCAAAAAATAAAAATCTGCTGGAAATGTATCAGATCCTCTGCAGTGAATGGGTGCCGTCAGAATGAGAGACCAAACAACTTATTAAACCATCACAATAATCCACAAGTAATCCACACCACTCCAGTCCATCAGTTAACATCTTGAGAAGCCAAAAGTTTTGTGTTTGTAAGAAACAATTCCATCATAAGTCATTTTAAAGGAACAGTTCGCTCAAAAATCTAAATTCTGTCGTCATTTACTCATCCTCGTGTCGTTCTAAACCTGTATGAGTATTTTCCTCAACTCAAAAAAAAAAAAAAAAGAAAGAAAGATATTTTAAAGAATGTGGGTAACTAAACAGTTAATGGTAGCCATTGACTTACATACAATAGTATGGAAAAAAAAATACTATGGAAGTCAATGGCTACCATCAACTTTTTGGTTACCAGTTTTGTGTTCAACAGAAAGAAACTCATACAGGTTTGGAACAACTTTATGGTAATTAAATTATGACAGCATTTTCATTTTTGGGTGAACTATTCCTTTAATTTCAAATCAAATCAAATCAAATCAAATAAAATAAAATAAAATAATAAAAAACTAAAATATAAAATAAAATAAAATAAAATATAATATAAAATAAAATAAAAAATAAATAAAGAAATAAATAAAGAACTGAAATGAAATAAAATAAGATAAAATAAAATAAATAATAATAAAATTAAAAATAAAATAAAGTCCATAATGCTTCCTCCAAGTGAAAAAAATTTCGGGTCTGAATCAGGAGAGAAATCTGCACAGATCAAGCACCGTGCCAAAACAGTCCAAAACGGCTCTAAATAAATATGTGGCTGGATTTTGATGTGAGAGAGAACAGGAGATAGACTTCTTCACTGGAGGAAGCGTTATTATAGATTATGGACTCGGATTTTGGCCAGAAGCGATAGTTTAAATTTAAAATGCCGTAATGATGGATTTGTTTCAGCTTTTGCCATCTCAAGACATTAACTGATGGACTGGAGTGCTGTGGATTATTGTGATGTTTTTATCAGCTGTTTGGACTCTCATTCTGACGGCACCCATTCACTGCAGACCATCCATTGCTGAGACAGTGATGCAATGCTACATTTCTCCAAATCTGATGAAGAAACAAACTCATCTACATCTTGGATGGCCCCAGGGTGAGTAAATTTTCAGCCAATGTTTATTTTCAGGGTGAACTATTCCTTTAAATCTCCATTGCAAAGTTTCCCCACACATCCAGGGCAAGAAGTAGGCTGGAAAACAGATTTGGCCCCTTTTTTGTCCCGTTGCAGCCATATTAACTGGGTTATCACGCTGAGAGATGATTCTGATGTTCCCAAGCATTATAAAGCTCTTATCCTGCTCCTCCATTCAAAGACGGCCCGTTCCTCATGTGGCACGCACAGAGGTAATTAGTCTGGGTGACTAAGGAAGATGCTGTGTTTGATGTCACAGGGAGAGGCCTGATAAGAGGAGAACGGGCTTCGGCATCGATAGTCTTCTGCTGCGCGGCTGCATGGTGAGAAATACTGATGATGCAGCTGGAATAGTGGTGTACGCAGGTACATTTCATCACCACATTTACTCCACAGTACTGTGTGCTCACATGATGGGATGCACTAAAATACACTACATATACTATATTACATGCATGTCATTATTTTGTGGAGATGCACATCATTTAAATATAATTATTGTTTTTATCAAAGTAATTAATCATTTGAAACATTATACTTAAGGCACTTTTCAAGATGTACACCTTTGTACCTTATTTATCCCTGAAGGGTGCATATTAATATCTTAAAGGGACAGTTCACCCAAAAATGAAATTTTTTGTCATCATTTTCTCAAGTTGTTCCAAACCTGAATGAGTTTCGTTCTTCTGTTGAACACAAAAGAAGATATTTTGAAGAATGCTGGCGACCAGACAGTTGACGGTAGCCATTGACTTCCATAGTATGGAAAAAAATACAATGGAAGTCAATGGCTGCCATCAGTTGTATGGTCAACGACATTCTTCAAAATATCTTCTTTTGTTTTGAACGGAAGAAAGAAATTCATACAGGTTTGGAAAACCTTGAGAGTGAGCAAATGATGACAGAATTTTAATTTTTGGATGAATTGTCACTTTAAAAGTACATATTACCATCTAACATGTACATATTAGTACCTAAATGGTTTGTTTTGAACTACATTGACAACTTTTGTACCTTTTTTCTGTGAGTGTACTATAGTAATATCCCTTAAAAAGTATTAAGGTATTTTGATATAAGCCATTGTGCTAAACGATTAGGTTATGCGTTAAAATTACATGTAAATGTCCTAAAAATGTTCCTAAATAATAGGAGTTAATAAAGTTCTATATTTTTATCCAGCAAGGATGCATTAAGTTGATCTAAAAGTGACAGCAAAGACATTTATAATGTTACATAAGATTTCTGTTTCCAATAAATTATGTTCTGAACTTTCTATTTATCAAAGAATCCTGAAAAAAATGTATCAGTTTCCACAAAAAAATAATAAAATAAAAATAATAATAATAATATTAAGTGATTTCTGAAGGATCGTGTGACACTGAAGACTGGAATAATGATGCTGAAAAATTCATGAATAAATTACATTTTACAATATATTAAAATATAAAACAGTTTGTTTAAATTATAATAATATTTCACAATGTTCTTACTGTATTTTAAATAGTTAACATAAGTTTAATCAATCAATCAATGCAGGCTTGGTGAGCATAAGACACTTTTTTCAATAACATTTAAAAATCTTACCAACCTCAAATTCTAAATTTTATTTGACTTTCTTAATTTCTTTCCCATTATTTTCTTAGTTGCCCCATATCTCATCTGCAAGCTGTTTAGTTTTTATAAATCTCACAATGTACATTTTTATTCATCATCCCTGATCCTTATTTGTAACGATAAAGCCTAATATACTGTGACTGTAACATCTAATAATGCAATAAGCCCATGCTATACTGTACCGCCAGACTCTGTTTTAAGTCTTTAACATCCCATTTCCACCGCAACAAACTAGAACGCTCTCCCATTATAATCAATGAAGCTGTCTATCACGCGACGGCTTAGTTGATTATAATAGGCGCATTATATCACACACAGAGGGCAGTTGAGGTTTTCTGTAGCCCACTGTTTCTCTCTTGATAAATTATACACATGGCATGGCTTAAATGGCCGTTGCTATTTTACAAATGTTCTTGTTTTTACGTCATGATTTATTCATTGCAGGACACGAGACCAAATCCATGTTAAACAACAGCGGGCCCAGGTACAAACGCAGCAAGATCGAGAGGAAGATGAATACGGATGTTCTCTTCTGCATGGTTCTTCTATTTTTCATGTGTCTCATCGGAGCCCTGGGTACAGTACGGGGAACAACCCCCTCGATAATTCAAGACGCACTACATGCTGAGCCCAAAGTGCATTACTTTAACATACAAGCTGCAAAATCACACTCTGATTCTGGAGTAGTGGTGTATGCAGCTACATTTCATCACCACAGTTAACACTCCACAGTACTGTGTGCTCACATGATGGGATGCACTAAAATACACTACTTATACTACATTACATGCATGCCATTATTTTGTGGAGATGCACATCATTTAAACATAATTGTTGTTTTTATCAAAGTAATCAATTATTTGTAACATAGGCACCTTTCAAAATGTACACCTTTGTACCTTATTTATCCCTGAAGGGTGCATATTAATATCTTAAAGGGACAGTTCACCTGAAAATGAAAATTTTATCATCATTTGTTCACCCTCATGTCATTCCAAGCCTGCGTGAGTTTCTTTCTTCTGTTGAACACAAAAGAAGATATAAACTGAAGATGTAAACTTGCTCGGTAGCGCACCTGATACAGCGGAGACTGAATTTCTGAACTGCTGTGATATTTGCATTAACCAATATAACACAAAATAAGATATTTTGAAGAATGCTGGCGACCAGACAGTTGACGGTAGCCATTGACTTCCATTGTATGGAAAAAAATACAATGGAAGTCAATGGCTACCATCAGTTGTTTGGTCAACAACATTCTTCAAAATATCTTCTTTTGTTTTCAACAGAAGTAAGAAATTTGGGTGAGCAAATGATGACAGAATTTTCATTTTTGGATGACCTATCCTTTTAAAAGAACATATTAGTAACTAAATGGTTCATATTTGTATGTTTTGAAAGGGTACCGCCACAGCGACAACTTTTGTACTTTTTTTTTGTGAGTGTACTATAGTAATATCCCTTAAAAAGTACTGTAGTACTAGCATACCATGGTACTTTGATGTAAGCCATTGGGCTAAACGATTAGGTTATGCGTTAAAATTACGTTGTTCTAAAAGTGTCCTAAAAACTTTAATAATAAAGTAAAGTTCTATATTTTTACTCAGCAAGGATGCATTAAGTTGATCTAAAAGTGACAGAAAAGACATTTATAATGGTACAAATGATTTCTTTTTCCAATCAATTCTGTTTTGAACTTGCTATCTGTGACCCTGGAGCACAAAGCAGTCTTAAGTAGCACAGGTATATTTGTAGCAATAGCCAAAAATACACTGTATGGCTCAAAATTATTGATTTTTTAAATAATTTCATGCCAAAAAATCATTAGGACATTAAGTAAAGATCATGTTCCATGAAGATATTTTGTAAATTTCCTACCGTAAATATATCAAAACTTCATTTTTGATAGTAATATGCATTGCTAAGAACTTCATTTGAACAACTTTAAAGGTGATTTTCTCAATATTTTGATTTTTTTGCACCCTCAGATTCCAGATTTTCAAATAGTTGTATCTCAGCCAAATATTGTCCTATCATAACAAACCATACATCAATGGAAAATTTATGTATTCAGCTTTCAGATTATGCATAAACCTCAGTTTAAAAAAATTGACCCTTATGACTGGTTTTGTGGTCCAGGGTCACATTTATCAAAGAATCCTAAAAAAAATGTATCAGTTTCCACAAAAGCAATATTAAGTGATTTCTGAAGGATCATGTGACACTGAAGACTGGAGGAATGATTACTTGACCATTCAAGCTGCGAAAAGACACTCTGGTTCTGAACTCCAGAAAGCTCGGCTCGGCTCGGTGTCTGTTCTTCATCATGCGGGCGGCTGATCTCCCAGCAGTCTACAGAGATAAAGAATAAAGTGCTGCTTCGACCTCACACAATCCTCACGCTCTCTTTTCCTTCTGTAAGGCGTGAGCCAAAGAAGGACACTACAGACACCCAGAATAGCTCCCTCACATGCCAGTCTCTTATGAAAGCTGTGATTAATCTCACTCTCTCTTTCTCTGTGCTTCGAGCTCAGTGACGCTTTATTGCAATATCTATATTGAAATACAGTACTGTCATCATTAATGAATGTAAATGTCTCTTTCTCACAGGACATGCGATCTGGTTGGAAACTTTTACCAGCATGCCTTCATACATCGTCCCTGACAGTAATGGCAATTACACTCCTTCAGTCCTAGCGGGATTTTACATGTTCTTCACCATGATCATCTTACTACAGGTAGACAATCTGTCACTCGCAAGGCATATGTTAAGTACATTTAAGTGAAAATAATGGCCACGTTTCAGCAAAAGGGTATATGCTGACGTAAATGTATCATAGCGTACAATATAACTAGTTTTAAACTTCATTTCTCCATTTAGCCTAAAGGGATAGTTCACTCAAAACTGAAACTTTTGCCATCACTTACTCACCCTCAAGTTGTTCAACAAAAGAAGATATTTTTAAGAATGTAGGTATAGTTGGCCAAAGCCATTGACTTCCACTATTTTTTTTTTCTTTACTGTGGAAATCAATGGGTACCAACAACTGTTTGGTTACCCACATTCTTACACATTACTGACAATATGTGTTCAGCAGAAGAAAGAAATTCATACAGGTTTGGAACAACCTGAGGGTGAATAAATGATGACAACATTTTCATTTTTGGTTGAAATATCCCTATAAATGTTGATTTTTGGCCTGTCCCAACTTTTGACTGCATAAAATGACATAAATATATCAATCATATAAATCATATAATTTCAGAATTTTGATATTCAAGTTATTTTAGTACTATTTGTATTTATTTGTTTATTTATTTATTTATTTAATCTAAAACATGTTCCATATTTTTGCACAAAACCATGTTAGCACATATTTTTTGTTGTTAGCACATGGTTTTTGCGCATTACGAAATTTTTGTGTTGTTAGCACATGGTTTTTGCGCATTACGAAATTCTGTTGTTGTTAGCACATGGTTTTTGCGCATTATGAAATTTTTGTGTTAGCACATGGTTTTTGCGCATTACAAATTTTTGTTGTTAGCACATGGTTTTTGCGCATTACGAAATTTTTGTGTTAGCACACGGTTTTTGCGCATTACAAATTTTTGTTGTTGTTAGCACATGGTTTTTGCGCATTACCAAATTTTTGTGTTGTTAGCACATGGCTTTTGCGCATTACAAATTTTTGTTGTTGTTAGCACATGGTTTTTGCGCATTACCAAATTTTTGTGTTGTTAGCACATGGTTTTTGCGCATTACCAAATTTTTGTGTTGTTAGCACATGGCTTTTGCGCATTACAACATTTTTTTGTTGTTAGCACATAGCACATGGTTTTTGTGCATTACGAAATTTTTTTGTTGTTAGCACATAGCGCATGTTTTTTGCGCATTATGAAATTTTGTTGTTGTTAGCACATGGTTTTTGCGCATTACATACATTTTTTGTTGTTAGCACATGGTTTTTGTACATTACAAAATTTTTTTGTTGTTAGCACATGGTTTTTGCACATTACAATTTTTTTTGAAGATTTTCTTTTTAATTAAAAATGTTAAAAAAAAATCTTAAATTTCACAAATATGTAACATCATTGGACCATTTCTGCTGCATGGTGGAAAGACAAGTAAATAAATAATGAGATTTTTTAAAAAAATTTTTTATCAATTTTCAAATAAATTGTATATAGTCACACTCAAGTTTATATAAGAAACAATGATCAAACAGATATTTTTCTTTGATTTATAGAAATGCAGCCAATATTTTTATTCCTAGCTAGCAGGCTCCAACTAAGTGACATCTTAATTTTGACATCTAAGTTTGCAACACTGACATATTTATATATTTATTTACATTACATCTCACATATATAATTTAAAACTTGTATTTAGATGTCCAAAATTTTATTAAAATTGCAAAAATAGCCAACCTCAAAATAAAATTGTTTATGTAATATTTAGTTTCGCCTTTCCTGAAGGTTAAGCACCTCTTTTTACGGCCTGTTTGTTGATCAAGAAAAAGCTTTATATTGTTCCCCGTTTATGAAAAGTGACAAAGACTGAGATTGCAGATGTTTATCTGGCTCCTAACACTAATATTTCCAGGACTTTCTCTCCAGGTGATGATCCCTGTTTCATTGTACGTGTCCATTGAGCTGGTGAAGATGGGGCAGATCTTTTTCATCACTCAGGATGTGGAACTGTACGACAAGGAGCTGGACAGTTGGGTTCAGTGTCGTGCTTTGAACATCACTGAGGACTTGGGACAGATCCAGTACGTCTTCTCGGATAAGACAGGGACGGTCACAGAAAACAAGATGGTGTTCAGGCGCTGCACCATCATGGGGACTGAATACTGTCATGAGGAGAACGGTGCGTCTGGAAAGCTTATCTCTGTGCTGATTATTATTATATAAGCTTTTGAATATTTTACATTTGTTCTGCAATATTCATCTCTTCTATTTTGCTTTATTACAATTTTGCTTTTTGAAGCAAAAATGTAACAATTTTTGAAATTTGAAACTTAATTTTGAATTCAAGGGCCAGATTGACTAACAGCTTGCGCCAGCGCAAACCGTCTTTTGGCGTTAAAATGGTACGGTCAGGTTTTACTAAAGACACGCAGTGAAGAATTAGCGCTGAAAAGGCATGGACACAGTTATTTTTGCGCCTGACCTTATTGAATATGCATCTGTAGGAGTTTCCCTTTCAGATGCAAAAGTTATGGGAGGAGATTAAATAAAGTGCTCCTATTATGGATTTTTGAAAATGAGCTTTCATGCAGTGTGTAACACAGCTCTAAGTGAATGAAAACATCCTGCAAAGTTTTAAATCTGAAAGTGCACCGAGTATAAAGTTATTGTCTCTCAAAAGAAAGAGTCGACTCTGAATCATTGAAACGAGTCATTTTTTGACCTTGCATGCATGTCAAACTGTTGTTGGGGACTCTCAAAACCAAAATATGACCCCTTCATTACCCATAATAGGGGCATTTTAAATTTATCACGCAATACGATTTACTAACGTTTGCGCTCGTCAAATTACTGGTATTTGCGCCATTATTTAACCCCACAAAAGGCAGTAAAAGCAGGCCGTAATTTGTGCTGCTGTTGGTAGATTGCGCTGGTCATTATGGAAATGATCTGGCTGCATCTGTTCTTTAATGTGCGCATTGTTAGTAAATCACACGCAGAATTTCCCCCTCCCATCGGTGCATTTATAGAATTGCGCTCTAACGCTAATTAATAAATCTTGCCCTAAATTTTTAAGTTTTAAAAAGTTTTTCAAATTAATGAATTAATCATTTTTTTAAATTAATTAATTTATTTTTACTTTTTTTTTAGTTAAACATTTTAGTTTGCTGTAAATGGGTATAATTAGCTGAAGGAATAATAAGGATGGCTGTTATTTTTGGCGTTCCTCAGCTGCTCGTTTGGCGGTCGTCAGTGGAGCAAATGAAGAGGAGGAGGTCACTATCTACCAACAGACAAAGCTTCCTCCACTCTTCCCTCTGGAAGAATTACAGGACATCCACACAGGGGACAAAAATCACGCCAACACTCAAGTCACAGCTGCCAATCGGCGCAGATCAAAAGTGGCAGCAGGAGCCCAAAGTGACATGGCCTTCAACAGTCCTCTGGTGAGATCATAGATCAGAAGACGCTGATATCTGTGTGTTCGGGGTGAAGGTTGGGAATTCAGGATGATTTCTTTTGAAAGAAAAGTCTTTTTCAGGCTCATTGGAAAAATGTGACTCTACCTATATTTTTGCAGACTCCAAAAAATGCACCTATGCATAAAATTCACTGCAGTTTCCAGCTGAAATGAACACTAGTAGCAGTAAAACACCAACAACTGTTCACACAAATTATGATTATGAATTACTTATTTTACACAGTTCCTTGCACAATAGTATATTATGACCGCAAAACACTTTTACCATAGTGCATGATTTATAAACGATTACATTTGGATGTTTGCAGCACATACTGTAACAAGTGTGGCTTTTCTAATTTAGTAAACTTGCTCGGTAGCACACCTGATACAGCAGAGACTGAATTTCTGAACCATAGTAGGGTAAAATAGTATGGAAGTCAACCTTTTGGTTAATAACATTCTCCTAAATATCTTCTTTTGTGTTCAACAGAAGAAATTAATTCATACAGATTTGGAAAAACGTGAGGGTGAGCAAATGGTGACAGAAATATAATTTTTGGGTGAACTGTCCCTTTTAGACAAAATTGAACACACTTTTTGGAGCCAGATATTTCACTTCCAAACTGCTGTGCTACAGGCAACAAAATATAATTTAGCAAAATTGTACCCACATGCACTGGTCGGTTTAATTCATCTGCAACGGAGAAAAAAATTATATCGCTTATAGCGCCTCCTGTGGTCGTGTCACCTAAAATAGTGATGCAAAGCATACCCAAGAACAACGTATTTCAGGTTTGAGAAATGCAGGCAAAGTCACGTATTTTCAGTGAGCCTGGGTTGCAAGATTGACTAGATATTTTGAAAATTATTTTATTACATAGTTTTTTTGTCTTGTTTTCCTTTACAGATATCTAAACATTCATACATCAAGATGCATTTACTTGAGAAGCAAAATGACTTCAGATATTAAAGGGATAGTTCAAACAAAAATGAAAATTTTGTCATCATTTACATAATTAAATGTTGTTCCAAACCTGAATGAATTTCTTTTATCTGTTAAACGTAATGTGGGTAATCAAACAGTTGGCGGTAGCCATTGACTTCCATAATATTTTTTTCCATACTATGGAAGTCAATGGCTACCGCCAACTGCTTCTTCAAAATATCTTCTTTTGTGTTTAACAGAATAAAGAAGGTACAGGTTTGGAATGACATGAGGATGAGTGAACTATTCCTTTAAGTCTTGTTTTCTGGAAAAAAATTGGTAGTTTTTGCTTAATACAAGACAAAATATCTACCAATGGGGTGAGGGAAATAATCATGTTTTCCCTTTGAATGAAGTTTATTTTTCTTACCCCATTGGCAGATATTTGTTTTTGTTTTATGCAAAAACAAAAATAAACAGAAAGTCATTTTTTGCAGTGTAACGGCAATTCAGTAGATAAAAGAGAAGCTTTTTTTGCATTTTGCCACGCTCTCAGATGCCCATCCCATAAAGTAATCAAATATTGTAAATGACAGCATATTAAATCATTTGAATGAAGCCGAAATGTGTCATTTCTGACGTCTCGCCCCTGACCCATTCTCCTGCGTGCTCACGGTCTGCCCCGCAGATGGCCGAGCAGTTTGGTGTCAGTTGTGAGCACAGCGATGCTGGCTCGGATCCGCTCTGTTTCGATCTGTTGACATATGGGGCCGCCGGGGTGCATTAAACATGGGCTACTGATACTGTACAGATCGTCTCACGCCCCGCTGCCTCTTCGCGTGACGTCGCGCCTTTTGTTGTCGTACGATGTCGTGCGATTTTTCCACCTATGGAAACAAACCGCATGGTCTTGTTGTGCATGATGTAATCACAGCCGTATTTCCTCCAACAGGAAACGGTGGTGGTTCCAGACAGGAAGCTGATGCTGGAGGTGGAGCGTCAGATGGCGAGCATCCAGACCGGGGCCCTACCTGGACTTTTTTCTGGCTTTGGCCATCTGCAACACAGTGCTGGTTTCCTCCGCGACGGCCCAAAGACAGAGGGTGAGAGCGAACGCTGGCCCCGCTGGAGCCGAGAGGGTTGGGGACATGCTCAAAAACAGCCCTCATGTCAAAACAATAACAATAACAGGCCGCCATGTAAATTATGCCTCTTGCACACCGAGTACCTCATTGCCCCGAGATATTTTACCACTGCCCCTGCATGACTAATTCTTCTTCAGCTCGTGCTTCGCAGCCCGGTGGTATGTTTTATAATTACTACATTTTAATTCTCCAGCAAGCACTTACTTGGCGTAGGCAATTAGATTTTTCATCCGTCGTCCCCCAAGTCCGCCCCACATGCGTCTGTAATGAGTCGAGTGTGAGAGAGAAGTTTAGTGGAGCTGAGTATCCTTCACTGCCGGTCAGCGCTAATTTCCCAAATTGCACTGGAGGACCCCGAGTGAAGCACTTTGTCCAGGGTAGAAATTATATTTGGCCTCAGACCTGTAGCACTGAGATGTTCAAAGACATCGGGTCAACATTAATTAAGTTGATTACCAATGGAGCATGATTGTATCACCCTGGGTCCATCACAACTTAAGAGGCGGCCACAATGTATGCGGATCCACAGTACCTGAAGAACACCATTATTAGTGTGTTTTAGAGCGTTATGCAGGAGCATGGGCTCCGTTTCAATATTTGCAAGATTTCAGGTTTATCATAATTGACCGAACACAAGAAAATCTGATCTGATTCATTTCGGAATTGGGTTTTTACCAATTATTTAAAATAAATAAATAAATAAATAAATAAATAAATATATATATATATATATATATATATATATATATATATATA